>JAQGAK010000691.1:0-57861 GCA_034696945.1 Lipothrix lubbocki
AAATAAATAATAAAAATAAATAATAAAAATAAATAATAAAAATAAATAATAATAAATAATAAAAATAAAATAATAATAGTAAAACAAATACTAATAAATAATAATAGTAATAATACTTTAATTATTCTTTCAATCGTTAAACATTATTATCTAATCTTACTTCCGTGTAATTAAGTTCGTCCAACCGCGCTACTCCTCCGTTTTTGAATTTCAGAAACAAATACTTGAGGCACTCCGGAAGTAATTTGCTACAACGTTCCAAATATGCGTTTTTGAAAAGGGAAACTATTGACGCAGAGCTCATTAAAGTCAGCAAAAATTTGACACAAGTTGTCTGTAAAGGTTTCATCTGGAGCTGTTCCGCACTGACAAATACTTTAAACACGTTCTGGTTTGTCAAGTCTATTTTCCCTCCGGAATACATGTACCTATTGACAAATAATGAGACCCGGCATTTTTTTTTTGTAAGAAATATTTGATACTGGTAAATCAGGTAAGGACATTGAATTTTGGATTTAGGTAGATATATAAATTTTAAATTCTTTAATTTTTTGTTAAAATTAGAAGCGACGATCATGAATTAATTTGAATAATAATTATGATGTATGCATCGGTTGGACTGGTCAAATTAAGGGAAATAAAATAAGAAGAAGCTGCTCCAACTCCAAAAATAATAAATGATTCCCAAAATGGTTACAAGAATTTCAGTTCGTGAATATTACTTGACAATATTTTCCAACGTGTCTTCATCAATGTTGGTCACCCGAAGGGAACTCATCCCGTCCTGCCTCTGTATTTCAGCCCTCAGGAAGGGAGAGGAGCTGATGACAATCAGTTTATGGCAAGGGATCTGCTTCTGTGAGCTGCCCATGCTGGATTGCAAGGTTAAATCGCAATACTTTCTCTCCCTATATATATGGAATTAAATAATAAATCATAAATTTTATCTGATTTGAATGTTTGACTTTTTCGATTTATACATATATTGCTACAGCTTGAGGTGCACAAGATTATGGAGATAACCCAACTTGCAGCTCAAGCCCGGATCGATATTAATTAGGATTAGGAACCGATATTCTAAACGAATACATAAATACATGCTACAAATAATTTTAATGTAAAATATTTTTATGTACATACATTCGAAGTTGTTGCAATACAGCAAAATCAATGCTTGATACATTGTTCCATCCAAATCCGGATATGACTTTGCCTGCCATCCTGAGCTCTAGAAAAATTACCAGAATAAAATGTAGGGAAATTAAAAGCTTGCCAATACATATTTTTCTACAATATAATTTCTGTTTGAATTTCTTTAAATAAATATATCACATTAATTAACAAAAAACAATACAAACAAATAAATTTGCGCATTTTCATATCGTTAAACCATTTTTCCACAGTGAGTAACAATGATAATAAAATAATAATATTAAAAATATATAAAATAAACAAAATACATAGTGGCAGATATGTATTCCACATGCAGGGGGTCGTGTTGATTACATAAATTATAACGTAGGAAATTTAGGCGGTCTTGTGTTTATGTAATACCTTTGTAAATGTTTGACACAGAAATGGAATAACTTGAACAGAATAAATCAACCAATTTAAACAAACTTTGAACACCCTGTTATTTCAAGAACGACTAAGCACACTAACTAAGCTACTAAGCAGTGCATTAAACAGATATTATTACCAAAATTCGCGCAATAAGAAAAGCGGAGCGCAACTCAAAGGTAACGTGGTGGTGGTGGTGACGTCGTTCGACCCTTTGATTTAAGTAAGACAGCTGACAGCAGAGAGGTAGGCGCCAAGTCCAAAGCATAAGTACATGTCATACAAACAGATATCAACAAGAAAAAAATTGCTGGAGTATGTAGTCACATTTATTTAAAGTACATACATCTCATGTATGGGGAAACAAGAAACGACCGTTGCTCCTGCTGGAGCAGACTTACTGGTGGAACCATATGAGCATGCACCTTTACCAATTAAGTACCTGGAAATTGTCAATCCCATTCGGCGTCTAAGGCCCGAATTCACAAAGGAACTTCTTTGCTCAGCTTAAAATTAAGCCTCGTGTCGGTTGTGCTGGGAGTTAAGGAGAGTAAAAGCTCAGCTCAGAAATTCCTACCCCTACTCATCTATGCATATGTACGCGAGGATTGATTTGTCTATTGTTGGACGGCAGGGGTGTACATACTGGCCTGGCTGGGCCAGGGTAAGAGGAATGGGAGCCAGGGTATAAGAATTTCCGAAAATGAATCTAAATGATTTTAATGCCTATTTTCGTAGTTCTTTGAAACATTTAAAGCCCAATCACGTTAAAACGACAATATAGTAGTGTATATGTGTACAATACAAGTCAATATGACGCGCCTCTAATATGGCGGTAGGTTTAAATTTTACGAAAAAAAGTAAAAATCGCCGATCGCCGTTTTTACCCGGTAACTCGAAAGCTACGGCGAAAAGAAAAATATCACCTTATAGGTAATTTTGTGGGGTTTTAGATTTACCCCCCAGGAAAAAGTCTGCGAGTTACCGTTTTTTCGGAAAAAAATTAAATGTCGTCAAAATTTTAAATTTTTCCGGCAAAAACAGATAAAAATTTTGAAAAATGTAAATTTCGTCCAAAATCTGATTTTACGATTTCTAGACCTTTCGATTGACGTATTGGGGGTTCCTCTACGTCCAAAATTACGGATTTTGGAAAAATCTACCTTTTTTATAGAAGGTAGAAATAATCATCATATAAGATCAACTTGGGATACAAACCATTTCACAGGACCACTTCACTCCAAAATGTCGAAAAAATACAGAAAATTTTTCGCGCAAGTTTTTCATGCATTTCCGTTCCAATCTTCGATTTTTATCTACAATTTCCTAATTTCGATTTATTTTCACTGCTTTTTACAGTTTCTAACAGCCATTGCACAATTGTTACCGAGTTTATTTTGTTTTTTTCTAAGTTTTTAACGTCCAAAGTGAATTATTTTAGAATTTATTCTGCTATAATTGAAACTTTTGAGAAACAAACAACAAAAAAATTCTTGACAAAATTTTGGACGTGAAATGTTGCATGATTTTGCATCTTAACACAATTTTTTGCACATTTAGCGCAATTTTCCGATTTAATTTTTTTGATGTTTAGATATCTCATAAATCATTTATGACTTATAAGCAATTTACCCAGCTGGGCACACTTCCATTATGAATTACAAGCAATTAAGTTAGGACGTATTTCACGATTTCCCGGCCTTAGTAGTAATCCGATTTCTCGGCCTTTTAGTTTTTTCACCTCCCCCAACGAAAACCCATTTTAAGTCATATGTAAATAAAACGATTTCATTTTGATTACTTTCGTAAAAAACATCATTGCTTTTCTTGGGAAACGATTGGGTAGATTGTGTGCGTCAGCTTATGATAAAGGCTATATGATAAAGGAAATCGCAAAAAGCAGGAGGAATTTAAAAATCCATATATTGCATTCCCAGGTAGGTAAATATCCAAAAATATTGAACATAAGAACATTCCAAAACCAAAACAATTTATTTTAAAAATCGCGAAATGGGCAAAAAATTGCGTAAAGCGCCAAATAGCAAAAAATATACAAATACTTCCCAAAATACTACGATATTAGGTGGTCCAGTGCCTTTTTTGAAAACATTGTTGTAAAAACATCAATTTTATCGAAAAATTGAAAAAAATGATAGCAGGGTTGACAAGCTGCTAAAAATGAAAAAAATGAACTCTGTAAAAATTGTGAAAATGTCAAAAACCGCAAAATTTATCCAGAATTATTAGAAAATTAAAAAATTGTGCATGAGAATCGCAAATTATCGCGGAAATACAGGAACAATGAACACAAAAAACGCAAAAATTGATTTCATTTTTGTTAAATTTTGAGTCTAAAAAACCCTAAATGGTTCCAGCCCTACTTATGATGATCTTTTTTCAAAAACTGAAACATTTTTTGACTTCTTTAAAGCTCGTTCATAAAAAAAATCAACGCTAACTGTGATGAGGATCTAATTGAAACTGCTTATCCCTACTGTTAATCTTATTTTTAGAGCTCTCCAAACTTTTAACATGTACATTCGTTCAAAAATTGGGACTTTTTTTTACATATTATAAGGCTGATGAAAAATTTTTGGGGCCTGGGCCAGGGTATAAGATATTCTAGGAGTACACCTCTGGTAGACGTCCATATTAACAAAATTGAGAGCCACCCACACAAACCATTTTTTAGAGAAATCTGTAACAACAACTGCAATCTCATGAACAATCTGTTTAAGTAAAGTTTTTCGAATTTGTATTTGTTAACATGGAAGAAAGTGTATGAGGAGAGGTTTAAGGGTACAAGAGTCTGTAATATTTGTCGGCTCAATTAAACCTGACGGGTTAGCCAAATTGAAGAAATTTTACACCCGACATTACAATGTAGGTTATATTGTCGGCTAACTTGAATGTTATTTACTTAAGAAAGTTAAAGTTATCCCGTCGTGCAAATAAATCAAACGACCAATAGAAACTTAGCAGACCATTTAGTCCCGAGTCTAGTTCTTTATTAGTCCAAATTCCAAATAATGTACGGATGTGATGAGATGAAGGCTGGCACAACAACAGAAGTAAGTCTTTATAGTAATTGCATGAAAAAGAGCAACACATGCTAGCCATGGAAATCCCAGAGCACAGGCTGGCACAAGGAGTTTTGTTAGTTCGTCAGGTAGTAAAGTCCGTTGGGTTTGAGGGTCATTCGGATAAATAAATTCTCGTTAACGGGTATACAGCTGGTGAGAATGGCAGACAGCGAGCCTTAAATGTAGACATCTGTCGAAGAAAAAATCGGGGGTCGTCATATTGATCATAAATCTTAAAGCGATTCTTCTCGACTTGCTGAATGGCCTTGTCACGGATCATCTAGTTACCGAAAATCGGTTGATCCGAAGCGTGTAACCTAAACGCACGGCTCCAAATGTCTAATGCTTGGACAGCCATCTGCGGATACTAATCCCTCTTTGTTCGATCATGAAAACATTGACGACGTTTTTAAAAAACTTTGGAGCCGCAGGGACAGCCCAGAACGGGACAATTGGACTATGCTAATGAATTATGTGAATAAAGATCGTCATGAAACGCTGGGAAGTTTAAATCTGCTCCATTGACAAAGGCCGCTCATCCTTCCAATTCGTCATTAGCCTCCATCCGAAGCTTGTAATCCACGCTTTTTCTCCGGACTCAGAACATCAGCGTCTCTGGACTTTTCTATAATAAAATAATATTTATTGTACTGTAAAAGGTCTATAGCAATTATTACTACAGTATTTGTATATAGTAAGCTGCTCAGGTGACATGATATAGTTACTACATTTTTGCCGACTTCTATGGCTACTTGATGTGGGCTTTTTCCCAGCGAATTTTCTAGATATAACGACGTATTGCATCTGCGTCTCTGCTGTCACAGGTTAATGACATTTAAGGATGTTTGTCGTTTAAGAAAATTGCAGAGGTTGACTATTCTATTCTTGCCACCCACTTTAAGTACCTTAATCCGATCCAGAAGATCTTTGATTTGCAAGTCTTTAAAATTCGTAAATAAACTAAATGAGTAAACAAACATTAAAATACAGTAATAAATAAAAAGAAATGGAAGGATAAACCAAAATATTTAACACAAATATGAATACTATAAGTACTACCGAAATTAAACATTTATTCAAAACCCTGGAATCTTACACAACTGTACTAATCGTTAAATTTAAAAACAATAAAAACGCATAAACGTCTACAGCCTTGTATTATATTTTAGTAAAGCTACTGGATTTGAACTATATATTTATATACTAGTATATCTAACTCGCAACAATGATATACTTAATTCTTGAACAAATCGGCGCATCCATACACTTTGCTGCAGTGAATTAGAATTTTCAAAATACTTACGCGTGAATGTAATAGTGGTGGCACTATAATAAAACCTAATACATGTAAAGCGGGCTATATTTTACTATACTGTAATTTGTATTTACTACGAATGTATCAACAATACTTCCGCGGTACTCGCGGCGAGTCGTCACTATTAATTCTATACGTTACCTTATCGCCCAATACTTTAAAACATCGTTTGTTAATTAATACTACATTTTTACAATTGTAGCTCTGAGTACAGTAAGTATAGTGCAACTACTTTTGTTGGATTTATAAGGGCAAGCCTGAGATATTATCTAGCGGTTTGGGTTCTCCGAAACGGTTGGACTCAGGGCCGTAACATCACAAATAAACTTGGGGTGACAACGTGACAATATGTCAATCATATTGGCTTACATGATTTCGCGCTAACAAAACACATGTATTTATATATGCGAATTTAGTGCATTTATGAATAGTCGTTATTCATAGTTTTTTTAGTTCAATTTTGATAAAATTACAGTAAAATGGTGGCCGGATTTGACCCATCTTCGAACTCATCCAAGCTTAATGCCTGCAGACTATGTGTACCAAGTTTAAACAAAATCAGACCACGGGTTATTGAGTTATTGTGCAATCTTAAAAAAATACCCGGGTAACTCCGAAACGGGTGACCCGATTTGGCTCATCTTCGAACTCATCCATTCTTGATGCCTGGAGACTATGTGTACCAAGTTTGAACTAAATCGGACCACGGGTTTTTGAGTTATCGTGCAACCAGACGTACGGACGTACGGACGTACGGACGTACGGACATGCACTAATACATGAGGGGCCTCGCCCCCGGGGGCGCTGCCCCTAAAAACATGTAAAGATCGCTTATGCTTTAGTAATGAAAATTTTTGAAAATTCAAGACATGTCGGTCTTTGTAACTTTGTGCAAACCGACATAACTCCGCTAGCGTCTTAATCTATATTATAAAGCATTACATTCATATAGATACATATACCTTAAGTAGCAATTTTATGCTCTCATGGTTTTAAGATTCCACTCACTGCTCACTCGTTTCAATGTAGATGGTTTAGCAGAATGAAATTAAAGATTCCTGGAAAATCCTCCAACCTTGTAGATGAACAGCATATGTAATAAATTTCCCTCTACCCACTGAATTCTCCATTAAGAAGTTCTCTAGTCTTGTCCGGAAAATTTGTATCACAATTCTTTACCGCAGATTTTGAGATGCGTGGAGCTGTGTGTAAACTCCTGAATTTTTCTATAAATTACTGTAAACTTCATTCTCAAGTGTAACAAGCAAGTTTCTAGGTTTTAAGGTTCGAGTAATGCACTGGAAATTATGAACATGGAGTCATCGGCCATTATTATGCATAACAATTTGCATATGAAAAATATTTTTCCATGCTCAGAGATCACTGATTGTCAAAATCTCTAAAGCCCGGATTCATGCATTACAAATTTAATTCATGAGAGGATTTTTATATTGTAAAACGGAATCGATGCGAATAACAAAGATGGCATTCACTTGCATCCACAAGGTACTAAATAACAAAAAGACAACCTTGCATAACAAAACTTACATTCCGATTATGTATTTCAAATATATTTAATATCCTACATATCTACTATCATACAAGTCTAACCACAAAATAAATCTAAACTTGACTATGAGATGAAACCTAAACTCACAAGCTATACACATGTATCCCCGGTACAGAACCATAGATCCGCAATAAATACTAACGTTCAAAGTCCCAGAAAATGCCAAAAGAGCAAGAAACATATAGATTTCGCAATGCTTTTATCCATATACCCATATATGATGTAATAGTCATAAAAAGAGAAGAAAAGGATAACTTTACACACGCAAAAGTGCGCAAGTAATTTTCGCAATAAGTTATTTCCCCTTTCCAGTGTTTGATTTCCGTCAGATCAGAGATCTATAGACGTGTCTTGGCAATCATCGGCGGTTAGCCGTTGTCCTCTATACCTCCAAAGTTAAGCGCTAAGGTTAATCCCCGCATTGCTCTTGTGGTGATCGTAAAATTTACACCAACCTCAAGTATCTTCAAGTATACAAAAGGAACTATACTGTTATAACTGTAGTATAAGTACAAACTACTAGTTACAATATTACAAGTATATAGTAACTCTTTATAGATGGTTGGAGGTTATTAAGACATCAAAAGAGAACATTCCCCTCATGTTGTGGTTCGTTAAGGACATTAATTAAGCGTAAAATAAAATTCCCTTACGTACTTATACAAGTACAAATAGCTATAAGTACATAGAGAATAAGGCAAACGGAATAAACACAAACAATGAATTACATGAGGAACACATAAGAATAACAGATACTTATAGAATGAACAGAATCAAGAATGCATAAGGAATACTCAAGAATTAAAAATACATAAGGAATACATAAAGAATAAAGAATACATAAGATTAACGAATGCATAAGGAATAAGGAATACACAAGATTAACGAATGCATAAGGAATACATGAGGAATAAAGAATCCCGAAAAAATACTATACAAGTGTAAAGATTTTGACGGATCTAACAACAGAGCGGCGTTCATTAAATGCAAGATAACGTTTCGTATAAATTAACACGGCCTTTGTTTTGTTTGCATCATAAGGCTAAAGTACATACCACAATGCTTGATGCCAGGCTTTGTCAAACGCGGATGGTCCGCACCAGCGGAGTTTTTCTACAGCTTGTTCATAATCTGCTCAGCTCCTTCCTATCCCTATCCTATGCATGGTCAACGTGGGTATGTTATTAGAATAAGGGCGCTCCAACCCGCCTGAAATTTCGGACCAATGGGTTCCTATAGTGGCAAGATCCGTGGAGAAGTGCGGAATATTCAAGCTTCTGCTGTTTTTTTCTCCTGCTTTTGTCCTCGGTCCTCTCCTCGCTGTTGAATATGTAGACTTATTCATGTCTTCTTATTCTTGTAACAAGAATCTTGAATCTTGTTCTTCTTCTTCTTGTTCGTAGTGCGCTAAATAGACGACGTGTTAAATCAACGGAGATGACCTGTGAGGGAAATCTCCCCGACCAATCTTCTTGTAATATAGTCAAACGTCCCCGAATAATTAAACCGAAAACTTGAGCGTAAGCCTATAAGTCCGCCAATAGTAAGTATATAGCTATATAGCAAAAATCCCGCAAAAATGTTTTTAATGAGTCTCGTGAAGGAAAAAATCTGTCATCGGTATTAGTTCTACTTGTCGTCGGCATTGAAGTATACTCTGTTTTGGATTAAATTTTGGTTAACTTATATACTTACATATACTTATATTTATATACTTACAGTCATGTATACGTGTTGTATAGGTTTTTTGTATTGAATTATATAAACTTTTTTTGCATCTAATTATTTCTAATTGTGGTGACTCTATGAGTACTGAGGACGACTCAATTGTTTCAATAGTGTTGAATTATTGAGTATTAAATTTTAATAGTGTTAAATTTGTGAGTACTGAATTTTAATAGTGTTGAATTATATGTGGATGGATGATGGACGTATGAGTATCTTGCTGAATTCGTGTTAATTGGTTGAAGTACATGTGCAATGACTTGTAATTATATATGTCTGTTGAATTTGTTTGTTCAATTATGTGGATGTTGCAGTGTGTGAAATTCACACTGTGAATTGATGAATTGAGACTGATCGTAATTCGTGAGTGTTGTTGAGAAATTATACTTTACACTGGCTTGTGGGAGATTGATGGGACGGTCGGGATCTTGGAAGTCATATCATCTGTGTGCTCTTTTGCGTTTTGAAGTGGTCGACGAGAGGGGACAAAAAATACGGTGACGATAGAAGACGAGACTCAGGACAAGTAATAGAAGAGGAGAGAGAAGTGGAATATTATGTATTTGGAATATTAGAAGGAGTATAATTGGGAGCCAGAAGACGACGACGACAGGGAGATTTCTAGAGAATACCGTGTATCTCGTATTATCAGTTTTGAGGAGTTGCTTGAGGATTCCTGACGTTCTCACGCTGGATTATGTTGGGTGAAGGTATAAAGAGGAGCGAGCTCGTGGACAGACCTAGCAATCGCTCTTGCCTTGCTGGCCAGAAAAGTGATATTTTGTTAATAGTAGTGTACATACGATAGTTTTTAATAGTATAGTGGAATCCGGCCGATACACAATCGTATATATAAGTGATGAACGGTCTGTAGGAGATCCTGACAATAATGTGTTAAAAATTATTAGCTTGTGTTTAACACTTGTTGTATACTTCAGAATACTTGTGTATAGTGTGTAATTCTGGTACGTGTCAATGACGGTGTCATTATACTTCTTCCACTAAATCCTTACTTTGTTACTTATACTTGGTAAATACCAACTTCACTTGCCTGTCAGTGTTCCGTCCCACCGCATAAGAGCAGCTTCCCAAGCCACAGAACTTATTACTACACGTAGTAATTCGTGTGTAACAATTTGCTTTTGTAAGTATCTGATAATATATTCCTATATACTTATATATACATCTACTCTATCCAACTGTATTTATAATTTGACTAACATTACTTTAATGTATTTTGTGATTTGTGACTGATGACATATTACACTTCCATGTATTCCTGACTACAATCACTTCTGTACGTATACGCATACAAATTTATAAAGTTAACTATATACATTTGTAAAGTTACAAATGTAGTTACTTATTCTAAATTCACGTCAATGTATTTCTGACTAAAATTACATGTTCGCTTTATTTCGAACTCACATTATACCTCTCTCGGTATTCCTCTGAATGAACAGTACTTTTGCGATATACTTATACCGTTATCACCAACCGAGTCAAGTGATATTTTTGATTGGCATACTTCAGTTACATTGTTTTTCGTATTATAGAACAACTCTCGCTGTCTCTTCGTGTCGGCAATCAGACAGACCGGTTGGGTTTCCCGTGAATCACGCTATTTACTGCTCTATAGTGTCTATTCTATAGTGTCCTCGTGGATAGTTTTGCCGGTCGGTCGTATTTGTAAAGTTGTTTGTATAAAGATCTTTCCTTCTACCTTACCTGTTTTTGGGATACATGTTGTATAGAGGTATGCTGTTCCCGGTTTTTAGCAAATTAGATATCTTTGCATTACATACACACCCACATAGTATGTACATACACATCATTCGAAGATATTGTATGGGATCCAAGGTTGTATTATTGTACTTGATTCAATAGTATTAACAATAATTACATTGCGTCTAGGATTGCAGGTGTTATTATCATCAGTCAATAATGTGCATTTTAGTTTGACATCTTTATCATCAAGGTTTCAATTTGTAACAGTATATCCGGAGTCCTAAGTTAAGCTCCATCCTTGATTGTGCAGATAGTTTTTCAGGGACAGTGATAGTGATAACTATTGTGAGGGTGTTTGATTCTTGTCCGTGACGCTAGCACTATTTTTTTTTGTCTTGTGCAATCTTTTTCTTTCTTGTATTGTACTATCTTCTGACAATCTGAACTACAGTGCCCTTGCTAATTTCATTTTGTGGAACTTGAAATTACAGTGATGAAGTGAAACGTCATCATCGGGTTGGAATACAAATTCACGTGGTTTGGAGTTATCTGATCAGTTATTTGGTGTGTAGGGATAATTCTGTGCCCAAATTAAGCCTTTAGTCTATCTTTGAGCTGGCAATTTTGAGTCGTTAAAGCCAATAATAACTGTATTAATAATATTCATTCTGCACAAGTAAGGAAATCCTAGGCGTGTTTCTTACTGCTTACATTATCGACGAAATTAGAGGGATTTATGTAAGTTTTGTATAATTTTATAGCATTTCCCAAGACTGTTCTGTCTACAATTGTAAAGTAATGATTACTGCACCTGATTTTATGGCTTCGTGGGATCATTATGAAGTTCAAAAAATTACAAGTTTGAACATTTTTTTAAAATTTGCCTTGCTAAATTATATAATATACATTTTATTTATAGGTGCAACTCTGCATCTAACAGGTGCCGGTGATAATTTCAAAAGGAACAATTATTTTTTGTTAGCACTTTAATAGAAGAACATACGACATACATATGCAATCAGTGCGTTACATGTTTGGATACTTTGTTAATCTAGCAATTGACAAGTTATTTTCAAAGTGTACCTTAGTGATAGTGTCTTAATTGTAAACACGGCATTGTTATTTGTTTTCATTTATTTTTGTGTAAGTTACATTCCACCTTGTATAGGTTCGTACATACTGATACTGAGGCTCTACACACGGTCGATAATTTATTCTTCTGTTGAACTAAGTAATATAAATAGCTTAGCACGTGATTCATTGCTATAATTTATTTGTATTCTAGGTTGTTATATACAAATGACTTCATGTGTTCTTGAAATGAACCCTATTGAAATATATGTTACGTACATATAAGCTTCTTGCGGAGTGAAATGGAAACGTGTTGGTTGTGGGTTTTATATCTATGTTTGTACAGAATATATGAGATATATCTGTACTTGAAGTAGTAGAAGTACATGTATTTATCATAGTATGTACTTCTCTTGATTTTCGGTCTTGCCGACTCGGCGTAATCAATTCGGTAATAAATTGCATAGTCGGCTTGATAACGATAAACTCAAATTTTACTCTTTTGTTGACGACTACACTTTTACATTAGCATTGTCTATACTTCCAGTAGAATTTTCCGTCCGTCACAATTTCTTCATTCTGATGTTTCATTTAGTATTACTTCACACAAGTAATGCAATTTCTAATGTGTGCAAAGAATATGCGATCCAGTTTTATGACTCTGAACTCTGTAGTTGTATGTATATGTGAGTGCTTAAGAATAAGTACTCTGACACTTCTGACAGTCGTAAGAGTTGCATTTTTATACATTTTTTATTACCTCGAGGTGTCTGACCGAGGAAGTTTCTCATTTTTTGAAGTTCGTTGTATTTCTGTAAGCATGCATGCCTACTTGAGGCATAACTAAGCTAATCCTGTGATTATTGCTACCATCTTTGGTGCTTTTATTTTTACCAAATAATAATTGTGATAAATAGATACAAAGGAAAGCTACCTATATACTTAATTACTTATGTATACTTTACTTATGGGAACTGAACTTGCTGAGTGGATGTGCAAATGACCTTTGTTGCTGTTTGGTAATGATTGCAAAATTAAAATTGCTGACGGGAATAATTACTCATGTGATTTATAAATGGTATTTAAGCTGAAGTGCATCTTCACATTTACTTACTAATTATATGTGTCGAAGACGATTGGTCACATGACATCACCACAGCGTGAATGACATTCTATATAACCAATAAGCAGTTCAACATAATTATGTCATCTCAACAGAGTTTGATTTAATTGGAGAGTACATAAATGTGATGAATTACCACTTTGTCCTATCCCTTGACTTTGTTACCAACTTATTCGCATTCGCAAATCTACAAAGCAATCTTAGGAGTATGATGCGGAAATATTTTTATCGAGTTTGTTTAGTAACGTTACAAGGTTTAATAGTAAGTGTATAATGTATTCCGCTTCCTGCATTTTCCGTTCCAAGTATTCAAACTTCTTAATGGGTTGTTGCTAATGATCTTGAAGTAAAAATTGCTTACAGAGAAAGCCGTTCAGTGTGTAAATAAACGTGCTGGTAGTTCTTTAGCCTCCGGTTCTGGTTAATTAACCTGATAAAATTCTCGGATTCATGACTACATCAAGCGATTAGCTTTGTTTAGCTTGTGGATAGTACTTGGAGCTTTGCCTCCGTTGTTACGTTTTTGTACATATTTTTCTATAGTTCATGGTTCTTAAATGTGAAAATTTTATGTGTAGGTAGCTCATAAAGATTGGTTATATGCACAGTGGATGACCGTATTTGACGGTTTGCTTGGCCATTTTGTAGTATGAATCCTGTAAATGACTGTCCGCTTTTCCACGGAAAGAATAGCTACTACAATTTTTATGAATCACCTAATATTAATCTGTGACTTTTATGGTTGCCAAGCGCTGCTAATTCGCGTTGGTATATGGGTACTAAACTTGAGGTGTAATAGCGTTGATAATAAACGTCACTTGGCATACCTGCATCTCATGTGCTGTCTCACACTTCACATGCCGGTTAACTATTTTGTCATTGGCCACTTCCATTCATTGGCCTTCAACCTCACAGTTAATGCATGTGCACACATATGTAGTATGTGTGTAGACTAGGAGCTATGTGGGTTTTCCATTGGAATTTCATCATGTCTGAATAAATGATCAATTCAATCAGAGAGTGAAGTTATGCCGCATACTTGTCATTTCATACTGGAATATATTTTTTCTATATCCGCTAATAGTACGAGAAAACAACTTCGAATTGAACAAGTTACTCTGACGCTATCAGCATGTTCATTGATAGCATCGCCATTACCTTATTGACTTGATCACTGAAAATTGTGCCAGTTTGCTAATGATTGTAATGTTGTATACTTGTACTTTTTTGCAGATCACTATCGGTTATGGAGCGAGCACCCGTGGATGAGGAAGCACCCAAAGATCCAGGTGCCCATCAAACGCACCAGTCTTTCTCCGAAAAGGATTTCGAAGGCAAACTACTATTTTTTATTTGAACTAGTTCTTAATTATTACTTTTTCCTCTCGTTCTCAACTCAAGATTTCAGCTGAGTTAGAGCATAAGTCATTAATTAATCCGTATCCGTACCCTTCGGTTATGTAGGGGGGATAATTGTGAGCTTGTGAGTATACAACCGTGTTCGTACGTTGTTTGCACAGGATTAGTAAGTATAAGTTTGGTAGTTTAGTTTCGATATTAAACGAATATATACTGTGAAGATTCAGTGTTTTAAATAAAACTATTTCAGACGAATAGAATTAGTAGTTATACAACTGTTTTTATCGACCCGCTACAGTGACCTAAAAACTACACAGGCGTTCTGTTTTTGAAAGGAGAACAGTCGTGCAAAGGTCTTTTTACATAGAATGTCAGCTCAACAGCCTCATTGTCACACACCGGATGTGTAGATTCAAGAAAGCAAATTCACATTATATTAAGCACTTCCTAGATTTACTTGAAATGATTCCGAGCTATTTATAATTTAGACTTTCATGAAGCATTCAGCTTAAATTCAAGGAAATTAGTTCATTTGCGATCACTTGAAAGGGCAGTAGACATGTAGGCGCCAGATGAATAAGTTTTGCATTTGTTATTGTTATTTGTTATGCTTTTCCTGAAGATATTAGTTTTTACAGGGTAATGACATAGAATAAATATTATCTCTACTTTATCATGTCTAAGCTTTATCGCTGAAGTGCATTTGTTGAGAATGAGAGAAAAGGTGCTCATATAAGTATGTATAATATTTTTTTTACATATAATACATCTTTGGTCCAGCATCTAGTATTAAAGCGGTTGATAAAAGCGAAAGCAACGGTCATAAATAATTTCAATATAACAGAATATGTTGCAGGTCACAGAGCCCATACCGTCTACGTGGGCGTCCATGTTCCTGGAGCTGGAAGTCTGAGTGGTGGTGGTCATCGTAGAAGGTCGCACCATCGTCGCCACAGACATCACAAACCGGGTGGAAAGGACGACAAAGATGACGACAGACCTCGTAAGTTCATTCAGTTTGCTCCGCTTCTATGTTGTTAGTATCCTTATTTTATACTTATATGAAGAACCTTGGTTGTCGTCGTTGCCATTTTATATGGTCGCACGAACTTCTCAAAGCAAAGCGCTGCTGCTATTACGATAGAATTATTAACAAGATCAACATGCCGCCATTGTAAGCAGATCAGTGGTTTTATTATACTCTCTCGACAAGTTCCAAAGTCGAGTTAATTTAATGCATCCTCAGGAATACCACCAAACACTGTCAAGAGTGATGGTTGAAAAAAAAGATCATTTCTTCCTTACTTGCGGATTATATTATTTTCTTCGATACAAAACATTTGCCCTATCTTATTGTTGCATAATAATATGTCCTTATGGAATGTATGTATGCCATGTGTGCCTATTGCTACACATGTCGGACGTTGCCATTGTATCTCTGTGTTCTTACAATACAATGATTAGAGCATTGACTAATCACATGAACTACAAAAGTAAGTTGAATTGCGGCTGTGATTGATAAACTAGTATTGACTGTATTAGTCAATTTTTTAAAACAAGCATGCAGATCAGAATGAACGATCAGAAACGTGAATAAGTATGAGTAGCGACAGTGACGTGAGAGTGAATTCATGACATGATTTGACAGTTTGCGATTCGATGGACATACATAAACCATTTATATTTCTATACAATCCTTGTAAGTATACACCCATCGTTAGTGATGTAAAAGCTGGATACAGTTGTCACTATTGACTTAATTCGATTTCCTATAAAAACTGCTTTGAAGGTGATAGATGTATTTATATGCGTTCATATTATATGATTTGCAAAGCTATAATCTAAAAATAGTCAATGAAGGAGTCATTTTACATTCACACCCTCACGCATGCTTTTTATTCCATGGAAATTACCAATTCTGCATCGAAATTAAACTTGATGGAAATACTAATAAAATCATATGTACCTAGGATTGGCTTTTGCTTAAGAAAGGCAATCCTAGTTTAATAATACTATACACAGTATTATCCTACATACAGAACTTGAGATGGGCTGGAATTTTTAATTTCCTGAATTTTACAAAAAACAGTTTGAGTATTAAAAATAATATCTGTACTTATATTTTGCTACTTTGAAAAGAAATTTGGTAGGTAAATCGAAAGGATTATTTTGCTACGTTGAAATTAAAAGATTTATGAAGATTTCATCTTCAAGGACTGCGAAGGACACTTTGTATTACATATTTTCTATAGTTCCTTGTTGGAACTAGTTTGACCAAAATACATACTTAGATGAGTTGTAATTTGTAATGTGTGGTCTATCTATAATATAACCTCAACTTTTGTTCAGGACGATTACCACCAGTTGTAGGAGTGATAAACACACTGATATTATGCAATGACTATTGTGCTTTAATAACAAATGGTTGTAGGTTGCTGGTGTACTTATAATATTACATTATACTTAGTGCTGATAATGCAAGTGTTTGTTTTCGAGGACGCCTCGTGTGACTGGCAACTCTTTAACTATATGGTTACCGAATAGCTGTTTTTTACAAGGGAAGTGATTAGAGCATAAGTTGTCATGTATTCATATAGTTCATCAATGAAAATGATGTTAATGAAAGAAGGATTTTTGTCTGAATGCAGTATATTGCAAGTTTATATCTCTGTCTGTATGTTTGCAAAAACTGTTTTCGTGAATAGTACTTGTGAGCGCGAATATGTTTTCTTGAACATAGGAGTGACGCATATCTGTAATACTTATACTTTTTATGCCTACAGGTAAACTCCGAGATTATCTCTGTTACGTCCTATATAAGACTGTATCTGTATAGTAATGTAGAATTGACTCAAGGAAGAAGCACTTAAAACATCAGTATTTCAGCCTTCTTCAGCGCTATACATACGCGTATTGTTGTGAAGTTCCAGGATGATTTGCAACTTCATGTTTTAAGGGCATACAAGAACTTATATTGTTTGAAGGTTCTTTTTTGGAGCATGGTTAACCTGCGCTCTCAATTCAAGGATGTTCATTAAGGCGACACGAACTCCTGATACTAATATAGTAGAGGTGAAACTAACTGCTGGCACTTATGTTGCCTTTGCCGCCTTTGGGTGGACGAAATATGGATTGTAGGTTACAGGGATAGTTTCTGTTGGAAAGTAATTATATACATACAACCCTTTAATAACCTTCGATTACTTCGACGTGATGCAGACATCGGTGAGAAAATCACCTAGACTCTACGTACGTACCATTTCCATGTCACCGACTGAAATCGTCCACTTCGATCAGTAATGTGCTACTGCATCTGTGCACAAAGTATTATTCTCTATTGATTTTTCCGCACTTATTCACCTTGAAAATCTGTGAATAAACTCCGTTCGGTCGTATAAACAGATGAACTATTTAGCGGATCCGGATTAGGTATTGTTAAAGCATCTTCCCTGCGCAGATTTTGTTCTATTACCCTCCAGAACTGTTCAGGGTGACGTACTTTTTATACTAAAAGTTTAAAGCTTGCAATAAAATTTTCAGCCATTAATTTCTTTTTGCGTATCCTCCGGGAAGAAAACTCTCTCGACTATTCCTGAAAGGAAACTCTTGAGAATTGGGAACCAATCGATTGGCACTTCTGCACGTGCAAATCCTTCAGGTTTATAAATCACATCAAAGCAATAACGTCGGGTCGGTGTATAGATTTTTAATACATATCTGTGTGGAGCTGGAAATGTTTGACATGACAGACTACCAAACCTTCGACGCGGTTCAGTGTCTCACCACATGTCAGGCTAACTATGACTATTGTGTACACCGATACAACTATAGTACCTATAAGGCATAGCTTGCTATGGACTATGGAACGGAATAAAAAGTACAATTACTGTCTAGTCTTAGGTAGGATAAAAAGCATTTCGTTATACCTATACTTCGTACCTTAACTTTGTACTACTATGTACCTACTAACTATGTATGTATCTGTATGCATGTACATGTAGGATACGCTGACGAATCCCAGAACCTTCGCAGATATGGAACTTTGTACAAGTAGAGATCGGTTTGAGTTTATCCGACCAAAAAATGTGGACGGTTCAAAAAAATTGTGATCATATTATCGCCATTTGTTCATATTTGCAATGTCATTTTATTTGTGTTAAATTATGTCAAAAAAACATGTGCGCTTTGAAATAAGTAGATATACTACAATGAAATTGAATTCATGGTTCTTTTCTATAATAATTCTGTACGTGATAATGATGATGATCACAGTTATTTGTATTTATCTGGTGGCGGTAAATGGTAGTTGAGTATTGTAAATATTGTGGTGATGATAAGCGTAACCATGCGGACTATAAGATTGCTTTAAAATTTGTAGCACTTGCTTCTTGAGTAAACGAATGTGTTATGAAAGTGTAATGAGGAGAAGTCTATGGTTGATGCAGGTTGATGATGATCATTATGATGATGATGACTATTTTTGGCAACGCTTTTGTTCTCTCTCTCTCTTCTCTGTGTATGTGTCTCTCTCTCGCTCTATCTATCTCTCTCTCTCTACGTTTCTGAATTATTGTTTAACCAACCGCTGAGGCGATCTTCTACAGGTTGTATAATGTACAACATGATGTTTTTGTGGACTAAATTATCATTAGTTATTAATAACACATGACTGGGATTGAAAGAATTTTATCTAATAAGTGAATGCATAAGTGTAAGGGTCTTTTAATAGAACGAACAGACTCATTGATGGTGTTATGAATAAATATAACTTTAAAAGTAATGTATGTATGTTTCCTAATGAGTGCATATATTGACTGATTGCGTGCTCTCTAACAACTCTTTTTAATGGCAACTTGTGTACTAAAGTCCAATGTGTACCTGTTCTTTTTGTGTGTAATTTTCAAGCCTTACTAACACCCATCATTTCAACGCCGGGAACCCCACGTGCACGTTTATCATCTTCATCTGACGATGGACAAACATTCTGTAAGCTCAAAAGGCCTCAATGTTTATGTTTGACCTCTAAAAGAGAAGACTTACATTGCTGTGACTATACCTTTGAGTCAGCATTTTTCATTTTATTACTTAAATCTAGAAACCAGGTTTCGATTCAAGTATTTTTATTAATTTGCATTGGCGTTTCTGTCGTATGTTTGTGGTTAATATCTAATAAAGATTTATTATTATACCTACCTTCAAAGACAAAATACGAACTGTCAATATTGCCTGCAATAGTCTTGATTTACTCAACGTCTCTTCTCGTTTTAAGTTTGCTTGCATTGCAGAATGGGAGTCCAAATTTTAATAATAATTAGGTAGCGGTTCACTTTTATGCATACATTTTTAAATGGTTCAACCTTTTCTTTTTTTTGAGAATGTAAGTCCATATTAATATTTTCTATACTTAATGTTATAAACTGTTTGATGTTAAAGCTTCTAAGTTTCTTGTAGTACTTTTGCAGAAAACTCACACCACATCTTATATATCAATTTAATATACAGTGTCTTACTTCGCATTCGCTCCACTTCTCTTTGGATTGAGTCTTTGACTATGACCTTTTCCAGCTGAGAATAACATGATGCTCAAGCTTTAGTTGCATTTTCTATTCTTGCATGTTCTATATGCTTCATCTGTGGATAGATTTACTAGTAGTTCGTGATCACCGAACTATTCATGGATTGTAGTACAGGTGACCATCGATCTCTTTTGTCAAAGTTACCATTCAGTTCTAGCTTTTCCCCTACACTGTTCTTTCTGGTTGTCTGCAAACCTGTGTCTGTGGACCTGGTTAAGTGTTCTTAGCCTTAACCCTTTTGCTTGTATCTAAATCATAATGGGTTTGTTGTGACGAGCAGCTGTTTGGAATCCACTGTGGTCGTCATGGATGGATGATACACTCACTACACCGTATTTAAAATTCTATTTAGTCTATATTTATTATCCGCCTTATTTTAAATCAAATAGAAATTTTAGTCTAATATATGAGCATTAACATATATTAGGTAATTAGATGTGTACATATGTTTTTGTTTGCAGACAGTGATGAGGTGCTAAAATTTAATTCGCGGTGTGTACCCTAATATATATGTAGGTACATGTAATGGATAGGTTGTTTAACAGCGTCAGTAGAAATAATGCAGGTAAAGGTATAGAATGTGAGGTTTTATACATATATGTACAAGGTTAGGAGGATGAATGAGAGTCGGTAAAAAGTAAGTGCCAACACTAATTCAAGTCAATAAAAGTTTAGCTTGATTTACGATGGTTTACTATCTATCTAGTCATACTTAATATCAGGCTTCAATGTGAGTAATTACACAGTTGATAACTACTGCTCCGCCATTTGATATGCAACTAATTAATCTGTGCCGACAAATCCCGTAATACTAAATTCCAGTATAAATCCTCTGCGACCTCCATTTAATTCCAGGATTCGGTTAACCCAAAGGCCTCTACTGATTTTGAAAGCTCATCAAAATATTTATACTGTATAGGATAACAAGTATGAATGATGTACTTGCTCATGCTCACATTTATTACAACTACTGAGGATTATACTATAACAACTACACTAATATTATATTTTCGGTGAATTGTACTTATATGTGCGCAAGCTGCACGTGTTGGACAAGCGTTCAACTGCAGTTGAGAATAAAGGACTATTAACAAGTAAAATGTTCAAAAGTTGATGATGAGAAGGTGAAAATGTTCATATGTAATTACTTCGTGTGTACTATTTGCAAACACTTGAGTTATAAAGCGCATAAAAGTTCGGTCTCTTTGCACTGATTTGACCAGGAATGATGGTTTGGTTGGAGCTTATTCATCTTGTAGTAAGGACGTAGTATTTTCACGTTGACTTCATCAGATTAACTAAATACTAGAATAGTGTCAGTTTCCAGATGTGTAATAGGCTTCCATTGAAATTATGGATAACTCCAATCTCTTTGGATAAGATGAATATGAAAGCTCTTTTTCAGTCGTCTGTTGCGTGTTGCTGAGGATTAAATCAGAATGTGGTTCAGTTCTTCACAATTCATTCATTGACGTTGTTTTGAGATTGTTCCACTGCGTGAAATAATATTTAAGAGTAATACAGAATTTAAAGGCATTTATTTTTATTGGAAGACTGGAAAACTTCAAATAAATTCGATCTAGGTCTTATTGAAACTAAAGCCTTTAAAAAAACCCTGATTGGAGGCAAGAGGACAATCAATGGATAGTTTTTTTAACGGTTGTAATACAATTTTACTCTCGGTTTATTACATTAAAAACTTGTTTTAATTATACTGGAAAGCTATATATATGGCATTCATAACTATTAACTATCAATTATTTTTAATGAGTGGTTAAATTTACTATTCAAGTTTATTGCCAAGCTTTCCATTACAGAACAGTAATATTACATCTTCAGGGCTATATAATGTAATCGTATTTATTATACTGTATTTTTCCAATGCGCCAGTAAAAGCGAGATTTTAAATTCGCATTTACCGTTGAGCATGTTCATTATGTAGTTTGGCTTGATGTAGTCAGTAGAAATTTAAAAAAATATGTTATATAGTCTGCAGTCTGCCTAGTTGTTTCTATTGTTCATTATTAAATACCTTAATTCAATCGTAATTATATGAAGTAAGAAGGAAACCAGTTTCTGGAGTGCAATATTCACTGTTTTTATTCCCTATCCGCACTATATGCATATTTGAATTATGTTTTGAATCATTGTTCGTGTAATAACTTAATGTGCAATTTTTACAGTTACTCCTCCGGCTCAGCGTGTCCAATTTATTCTCGGTGAAGATGCTGATGCCGATGGAAATCATGAATCTCATCCCCTTTTCTCAGAGATGGAAGAGTTGGTTCAGCATGGGGACGATATTGAATGGAAGGAAACGGCAAGGTATGTTGGTAGTTTTGTAACCTATATCTATCATTACATCACACCACAACATTCGTTAGTTTTTAAGTTTCCCCCAGATTGCCAGTAATATGGTTTACCAATCTTGGTAATATTTGTAATAAATTGAAGTATTTGATGTAAATCTTTGATGTATGTACTGAGGACTAGCCGGAATTGAATTGAACGCTTTCGTAAGCAATAGGAATTATCATGAAACATGAAAGGGGATTTAAAAGGAACATAGCCGCCACAAATAACATTCAGACGAATCCTTAGTTTCCTCTGTTGCATCGTGCAATAACTTTTTCCAGTTAGTTATAAATATCCAGATGCTGCTCCCTGGGATATTGATTTTTAATGCCAAGGAGGAGAGGAAAAATCTTTAGGTTGTTGATGATGTTCGTGGCATGTGTGTGGAATAGGCCTAAAGTCCTTTGACGTCACTTTGAGCTTCCATCCCAAACTGTTTGGTGTGTATTATGAGGTTACAAAATGAATATAAACGTTACTAATTATCTATCATAGACTGCGTTCAGATTCTGATTATGCTCTTCCCAGTGTCAGTAAACTCAAATGAATACATACTTGCAAGTGTTTCAGATGTCAGTCTAAAGCAAAGGTTAAAGGTTATCTCGCCGAAGGAACGAAGTGTGTTGTTTTTGTTAATTTTCCCCATTCGTCTGTCCAATAAATTAGGAGTAGATAATTAATTAGCTTTGGCAAGGGGATGAGAAATAGCGAGTTAACATTGACTATGTAACTATTGTACGTCTGGATATAGCGTATTCATTTTCGCTGGGTTATGTACTAGGGTAATTTTGATGAAAGAACATCTTTTTATCAGCTTCATATCGCTCAAAAGTTAATATTGTATGCAGATATGTACCTTTACGTTTTTGTATTTGACGACAGAACTAAATTAATAGGTTTTAGTAAGTTAATACATGTTACTTGGATGTTTTCATTAAGAACAGTCTTCATTCATGGAATTACATTCGTAACACGATTACAGATATAATTAAGGACACGCTCATTCGTGTATGTATGTATGTATTATGAATGTACCTCGGATATGTATGAGAATCCCCATGTCTGACTATGAGAATTGGTATCTAAACTAATATTTATTGTTCATGTTGAAATGAAAATGATTAAAATTTTGTAGGTGGGTAAAGTTTGAAGAGGATGTGGAAGAAGGTGGAAATCGTTGGTCTAAGCCCCATGTTGCAACGCTTTCACTCCACTCACTGTTTGAGCTACGAAGTTTATTACTGAACAATATTGTTATGCTTGATATGGAAGCCAATAGTCTTGACCAAATAGCAGATCTGGTGCTGGACAACATGATCAGCTCAGGGCATCTCCCAGATGGATCTAGGGAAAAGGTGCGGGAAGCTCTTCTGCGCCGTCACAGACATCTTCATGAGAAGAAAAAAGATAATAATTCTTCTAGTAATATGTCAAGGCTCCCTATTATCCGCTCCTTAGCCGAAATAGGCAAAAGTCATTCCTCTAGCAAAAGTAAGTGTAATACATTTTAATATTTTCATGCATACATATAAGTACAAATATTTTCTACTACTTCGTCCCATTTAATCAAAATGTGATGTGTGACACGTACTCAACTGTGTAAAAATACTCTACATGCATGATTTAAGAATGCCAGGAGCATTAGTGAGGATTTAGCATTCTAAATCACTTTCAAGATGCAAATTGTGTCGTAACTTGTAACTAGGCACATGAGTGAGTTACTCGGTAATATGAACTACATAATGTCATAAAATAAGTTACACGCTCAATAGAGTTTGTTTTTTATTAGCCAAATTTTCAGCAGATTCACTGTATCCGCAGTATTTCTATAGGTTTTGTTGGGTGGCATATATGTACATATATTTTAAGCATCAATCATAGTACCTTTACAAAGCACCTGAACATATTAACCAAAAGCCAAAAACAAAAGCTGAAAATCATTAAGTTTATGATGTGCGAATGGTGAGAAAAAGTTTAAAAGTTGCATTTGAAACAATTCAACTAAGGACAGTTGAATTTTGATGAGTGAATTAACATTTTATGGCGTGTCATCTGCTATACATACATACATACATTCATTATGTTTTTTCATCTCATGCTGTAACATATTATGTATCTGTATATTCATAATTTCAAGAATCAGTGTGTCCTCAACGACACGACCTTAGTTTCGATTTCTACGAGGGTAGAATAATTGACACTAAGTCGTCACAGGAGTCTGTAGATTGTAAATCGAGATTCAACAAATGCAGATTAGTTTAGTTTTTTTTCTTCAAAATTCGGCAAGTGCAAAGGCATTTATTTCTTCTCATCTGCCTTTACAGTAATGCTGCAAATAGTTTGTTGTTAGCTATGCACGAATTTGTATTAACGTAATTGAGGTAAATTTGTTCAAATATTCCGTGCATACCCCACTAAGTTCCCTTGAATAATTGTCAGCTATAGAAGCTGCTTTAATTAAATTTAGTTTGATTTTGACCACCAAAAGACTTTTATAATTTTTCGTTTTTCACTTTTCATTTGCTGCTTGTTTGTTAAATTACAAATTAAATATTAAAATTACAAAGAATAATGGTTATTAGTACGGCCATGTGGTTGGCCAAAGCTTTTAGCTACTGCTATATCTTTCAGGTTCAATTACATACATTACAGGTCCAAGTAGTTGCGTTGTATGTTGTATAATGTATTATTTGTCAGTATGGTTAGGTATCCTACCATTATTTTAGGGTAATAAATCGTAATGACAAGTTGATTCTGGCATTTTTGAAATACATCTATATATAGAATGTGTGCGTCAAGTAATGGTCAAGTTTGTGGTTCAGAGTTGGACGTAGGTATTTGATGTAGGTATCTGTTTTTATAAAAAAAACAATGGCTATAAAATGTTTTCACTTACGTTTATTGTCCCTATAAAATACTCACTTTCAAGTATCTATCTTAAAAGTCCGTTGATAATTAAATTGGAGCAGTGACAAAATTGAAAGCCATTAGCGTTAGTGATGCTGCTGACGTTCTAACTTCATCAATGTTATGTGTATATAGAGCAGCAGGGCGGACTTGTAAATATACACTCGTAAAACTATTGTCGTGAATGGTTTTTCTGGCAGGATCCGTATAGATGTTTTTGAATGTTGGAAATTACACTTGTTATACTTGAATGTAACAGCTGACTTATTTTATTATCCATCTAGTTTACTGTAGTTAAGGTGTAGGTAAGATTGGCGCTTTATTATCGTACACAATTGACTGCATATATATTATTTTAATTTAATCATACTTAATTTTCTTCAGTTGTATGCATACTTTTCGCTATAGTACTATACAAGCTTTATTTTTACTCTATACCGTAAGCTTTCGTAAGCTATATATTGATTTTGAGATGTAATCTTTGTACTCTGGCTCCTTTGAAATTTATTTTATGTTTTAGCTCAATCTATATATGTACATACAATGTAAAAGATTGTGATCGTTTTTAGTCGAGGAAGAAGGTATATCAAGTAATGAAACTTCGGTGGTGGCATTATCTTCCTCTCCAAAATCTCTTGGCCGATTTCTGTCTCTTCCTGGTAAAATTATTTTCGTTCTGTGATTCATTTCACTAAATCCCTTGGGTTCTTTCGATTTGATCTTCTCAGTCATTCTCTTAACACTCTGACAACTAACAAAACGCCTTTTTTCTGCACGTTCTACTACTACTTATTACCCTTTTAGATTTTAGTGGGGGTCAAAAGTAAGTTTCTCGCACTTACTATAACCATTGCATCCAGGCATAATGGGTTCATTAGAATACGTAAGTACCGATCAAGGTGACAGCAGTTGAGTTAGGCAGTGTATACTTCCAATGTAGTTATCTGTAAATCTGTAATACAATACTGTTTCTACACGTGTAAGCATTATGATTGCAACCAGACGGACATGCATTCATGATTTTCCTGTGAGCGTAAAGGTTAACTCTATACAGCTTACGCATATGTAATTTCCCAATCTATTTTTGTTTACCTATGTAATATCTGTCGTATGCTTCAGCGTTCAGATTTAAAAGTCACGCCTGTGGGATTTGTTAATGATTTTTATGTTATTGCATGAGTTGCGAGCTACAACTTCAGCAAAATTGTGCAGTGTGTAGTAGAACCACCATTTGCACATCTTCATGATTAATAAATTGCTAATTGATTTGACGCACCTATGGGTGTATATATAGAAATTGCAAAGTAAAAAGATAAAAGTTCGTAAAATTGAAATAATATTGAAGAAAAACTAGTTATTAAACTAATAAAAGAAAAGAATAGCAAATGGTTATATGGGAGCTTATAAAGTAAAAGATAATAGGACAACATCCCGCGGTTGAGGATTTGATGCGGTCATGTACAGAATATAAAGAAATCAATTTATTAGCTTATCAGTACCATGTAGACCTATGAGTATAGCTTTAATGTATATGCTGTACCAATGCTAAAAGGTTATTTGCATGTTTGGGGACGGTTTCTCAATTTTTTGGCATACTTTTTAACAAAAGAAATCCTTTCAAGATTACTAATAAAGCATCTGATTAGTAGTTATAGAACAAGTGTGGCAGTCTGGTTATGTAAACAAACGTGCATGACGGATTAATGATGTATGCCGTGCGTGGGAAAGCATATCGAGGGAATTCGTAATTTATTATTCTTGATGCAATATTTTAGGTTCGTCGAACGTACCTCAAGTCGAGTCAAATGGAAGCGGAATGGACAGAAGTCCGTCCGGAGGTTCCATAGGTAGGAATCAAAGCGGTACTAATTTGGCTGGGGAAAATGGAGATTCTCATGCCATGAAAGTAAGTTGTCTATGAGTTTATATCCCAATTATTGATAAATTAAAATATGCGTTTATGAATTTATTTTAATATATGAGAGTATTTATTATTCGATAAAGTCATTGTTTATTATGTGTTAATTAACTGATAATAAATAATTTTTGCAAAGGGTAATACGCATTTTATGCGAAAAATTCCTGCTGGTGCGGAAGCGTCCAATATTCTTGTAGGTGAAGTGGATTTTCTGGAGAAGCCCCTATCAGCCTTTGTTCGCCTTTCACAAGCAGTTGTGCTCGGAGACTTGACTGAAGTTCCAGTTCCCACACGTTTCGTATTCGTTTTGCTGGGCCCCATGGTACACTGATACGCTTACATTAAAACAAACACCAACATGCTTACATACATAGAAGGAACACATTAGATGCGCCAAGTCCATGTGTCCGCTTTGATAAACCACCGATTGACAATGAGCTCTTTATCATAGGGTGGTATAAGTCGTTACCATGAAGTCGGACGTGCTATGGCCACTCTCATGTCTGATGAAGTATTTCATGATGTCGCCTATAAAGCTAAGAATCGAGGTCATCTTCTGGCTGGTGTGGATGAATTTTTGGATGCTGTTACGGTTCTCCCACCTGGGGAATGGGATCCCAGTATACGTATCGAGCCCCCAGCTGCAATTCCGTCACAAGTAAGCACGCTCCTTTGTCTCAATAAATCCCATTATTTTGGGATATAAACTATAATTTGACTCATGTTTTTAAAAGGATCCACGAAAACGTCCTGAGCAACCTAAAGAGGAAGGACTGGAGGAGAAGGACGAGGAGAAATTGAGAGAGGAATCAGGACTAACTAGAACGGGGCGACCTTTTGGAGGACTAATAAACGACTTCAAACGGAAAGCACCTTGGTAGGTTTCCAAATCTGACCGTTTTCCCATCTACGAACATGATCTACCTATATTGATTGGCTACTATTTGACTCCTTCGTAGCGTTTGATTACTGGCGAAGGTCATGTATGTACTAATGTGTAAATCTTTTGGCATTTCTTTCAGGTACTGGAGCGACTTTAAAGA
This sequence comes from Lipothrix lubbocki, assembly GCA_034696945.1. NCBI lineage: Eukaryota > Metazoa > Arthropoda > Collembola > Symphypleona > Sminthuridae > Lipothrix > Lipothrix lubbocki. The sequence goes on from JAQGAK010000691.1 coordinate 28,334, forward strand.
CGCTGTGGCACTGCAATGTATAGCCAGTTGGATTTTCTTGTACTTTGCATGTTTGACTCCCATAATTACTTTTGGAGGACTCCTTGGGAAAGCTACTCATCAAAATATGGCCGCTATAGAGTCCCTAGTTTCCGGCTTTGTATGTGGTTTAGGATATGGATTTTTCTCGGGACAACCTCTCACAATCTTGGGCTCAACGGGTCCTGTACTGGTCTTTGAAACGATTCTGGTCGACTTCTGCGAGTAATTACTTCACAGCTGTTCTCAATAATTTTTTTGATTCAATTGCTACAACTATCAGTTATTTTGTTCAATTATTCTTGGAGATTGCATCCTGTTCTTACTATTGTTTAAGTTGTTGCCTTCAATATGTAATGTCTCTTGACACTATTACAGTCACCACGAGCTGAACTACTTACAGCTTCGACTCTGGATTGGCATTTGGATCGGCGTCATTCTACTCACTTTGGTAGCTTTGGATGCCAGCGCTTTTGTGTGCTATATAACCAGGTTTACTGAAGAAAACTTTGCCACTCTCATCGCATTTATTTTCATGGTTGAGGTAAAGTCACATTAAGAGAATAGTTGCATACATGTTTGTTTTATTATATCGATGATCAATGAAATTGAATATTTTACAAATTCAGGCGGTCAAAAACGTTGCTGAGATTAAAAACCATTTTCCGATTAATCCCGACGCTAGTAATGGGAAAGGTTATTCATGTGAATGTAAACCAGGAAATGAGTCATTGGGCAACTATACAGCATGGGATGCAGTCTCGTTTGACGCTTGCGAAAAATCGGTAAGTAAAAAAACATTTGCTGGTCCACAATTATGCTGATTTTTCTAGAGTTTTAATAACCTGATTACTTTCAGCATTTGAACGGAACACTTGTTGGAGCGGGCTGCAAGTATTATCCAGACGTTTTCCTTATGTCTGTGCTCCTTTTTGTAGGCACATTTTTAATTTCTGTTACGCTTAAAGATTTTAGAAACTCATCATTCTTCCCTGCCAAGGTGAGATATCAATTTATTGTTGTATTTTCATCCTTTATTTTACACTACTTAATTAGTCTTTTCTCGAGACTGAATCGGCGTGGTTAATTTTATATAGATACGCCAAGTGGTGAGTGACTTCGCTGTAATCATAGCGATTATCTCAATGTCCGGTATCGACAAAGTAATGGGCTTGAGAACGCCGAAACTTAACGTACCTGAAAAGTTTCAACCAACTTTACCAGGAAGAGGCTGGTTTATTGATCCGTTCGGAGAAAACCCGGTTTGGACAATTTTTGCAGCGCCTCTTCCTGCTCTTTTGGCTACGATCCTCATATTTATGGATCAGCAGATTACTGCTGTCATCATCAATCGAAAAGAACACAAGCTCAAGGTTAGATTGGTTTCCGAGGTTGTGATTTGTATGTGAAAGGTTCTTTCTGAAGTTGTTATTTAATAAGCTCCTTATTGTATGGTGTTTGGAATTTCAGAAAGGATGTGGCTATCACTTGGATCTCTTCGTGTTGGCTCTGCTGATTATTCTTTGCTCGTTCATGGGAATCCCATGGTTCGTAGCTGCGACAGTACTTTCCATGAATCATGTTAACTCTCTGAAGATGGAATCTGAATGTGCGGCTCCTGGAGAGAAACCTCAGTTTCTGGGTGTTCGAGAGCAGCGTGCCACTCACATTCTTATCTTTGTCATGATCGGCTTGTCCGTAACTATAACTCCGGTGCTAAAGAATATTCCCATGCCTGTCCTCTACGGTGTCTTCCTTTACATGGGCTTTGCTTCTCTTAAAGGAATGCAGTTCTTTGAGAGGATTTTAATTATATTCATGCCAACAAAGTACCAACCGGATTACATGTTTCTCCGACAGGTACGATCCGTAAGGGCAAAGTAAACATATGGTTTGATGTATAGGTTACTTCATCGTGAAAAATAATTTGACTTCTCTGATTCTGATCCTTTCTTTTTACAGGTTCCTCTCCTCCGTGTCCACTTATTTACGATGATACAGCTGGCGTGTCTCATCATGTTGTGGCTGATAAAATCATTCAAGTCTACGTCGATTCTCTTCCCAGTGATGGTGAGGATTACTTTTTAATTAATTTTGTAAATATTATTTAAACATTTCCGATAGCATCTCGTTGTAATATATTTTGATTCTTACATTAATGCAGTTGGTTGTGATGATCGTCGTCCGGAAACTTTTGGATTATGTGTTCAGTCAAAGAGAATTGAAAATTTTGGATGATATAATGCCCGAAGGTACGAAACGCAAAGAGGAGGAAGAGCTACGCATGAAGGAAGATTTTATTGAAACTGAGGTACAAATTTGATATATTTTACAAGGTTCATATATATATAGGGAAAGAGCACAATGCACATGCACAATAATAGAGTTCAACTGTCTTATTAAATTTTGGTTTATTCATGCACCATTGCACCATGTAAGTTAACGACGTCATTTTTTCAATAGACTAATAGAAGTTTCAGGTTTACTTCGGGAAAGTTGAACAATGTTTTATTTTATTTATTTTCCGTTGTATAGAAGACATTGGCTATTGGTGAATCTGGAAATTTGCAAATTCCATTGGCCAATGGAAATGTCATGAAAATACCCCTTAGTTCGGTAAATATTACGGAAGAAGTTAACAAAACTGGAATTTGGAAACAAGTCAATAATGTTAACACCAAGGACTCACCTACAAAAGAATCCCGGCCGAAGTGCGTATCTAGTTCTAAATATATGTATTTCATCAATAATTCGTGGCAATTATATCTTTTCGTCGAATCGGTGCCAAATACCACAATATAAAAAACAACTGCATTTCGATTTTGATTAATTGAAAATCATAAAAATTAGAAAAGGCATAACACCGATTCGATGAGAAATGACATTAAAACAATAAAAACATGTGGCATTTAATCGGGCTATTATTAACTTTTGACTTTCACATTACAGAAAAGATAAAGTAAGGAAACGCGGTAACAAAAAGGATGCCATTAGTGACGAGGAGCGAAGACGTCTCTCTGTAATGAACGAGGAAGACGAGGATGGAATAACCATTAAGGTGGATCATCCCACGGTTTAACAAAGGCCTCATTTAGGGAGGCTTCGATTTTTCTAGAACGATATTTTAGTAATGAAATTCGCGATGCTGCGATGGAAGTAGACGTGTGTTTTGAAGAGAAGATTTTTTTCAAGTTTTAGTTACTTATCTGCTCAGCTATTCAATATAAATATATCTGATTATATAAAATCATCAAGTAGTTAATCGTAATACAACAAAAGCAGCAAATATATGCATCAATGAAATTGAAAATTGTTAACACGAAAGTCCTTGTTATCGTCATTGTACTTGACGACATCACAGGAACTGAATCCGTAAGGCACGGTGATAGTCGTGTTACAACGTACTTGAAACATACTTATTACATATATAACTATGTACTTATATTCGAGTAGCAACCTATTCGCTCCAAATTAAAATGTAGGTTATGTGAATTAAATGAGATGAACTGTGTACGTCTAATGAAAAAATACTTCTAGTTTCCCATTCCCCGTGTTAAATTTATTGTTATAGCTACAGATTATATAGTCAGAATTTAAAAGTATTATGTGTGTACTTATACCTGTGTAATAGCTATGAATTTTTTGTTATTTCGTTTCAACTGTATGAAATGACTCCGATATTTTCACTTGTTTCATGACTCGATTGAATTTGGACAAACTCGTATTTTTGTTGCTATTTATTGCATGAATAATTTGGTTAATTATTTATAACCTTGTGTTCTTATTATCGTTCGATACTTTCAAAATGTTGTTTTTGTCTCATGTTTCAGAAGTTTAAGTATTATTAAAAATGATTGTATTCACATTATTAATAAACTATTCAAATAACTTGCGTGTGCTGGTTTCTTTTCATTTCGTTACCATCATGTTTCCAATTGTCAACTTGGCTGAACCTAACCGGCTGGTAATAATGTCATATCATACCTTCAAAATTTCGGCTTACTAGTCACTCAGAATAAAAATAAAGTCTTGATTTAACATTCGGAGAAATCGGACCACCCGTACTTACTTAAAATACGTCACTATGCAAATACATTATACAAGAAGTAGATGAGTTGATGCAATCATTACTTTGTATTGATTATTTTAAATAGTTGGGTTGTTGAATATTAAGATTAAAGTTTTTTTGCAACAAAAATGGAGTATTAGTTATGAATGCGAAACATTAATTAAGAATTAATTTACAAATTTCCATTTTAATTTCAAATAACGTAAGCAGGTTAATTGTGAGAAGCCCTGAACACGAGGCTGTCAAATCCAATCAATTTACTCTAAAGAAGTTGAGGGTAGAAGTATAAATCAGAAGAAACATAATGTTAACTGCTAAATAGATGCAAATTTCCCTTGATTTGACGGATTCAATTTTCAATCCAAGTACATACAACTTGTTGTAAGCCTAAACAAAGTATAATTTCTGAAAACTTCGTCTGCATTTAACTACAGGAGTAATACAAATAAAGGCAATCTGAGCCAGCTTAATTGTTTCTGATATGCAGAATTTGTGTCATATTACACGCGTGGTCTGAGATGAAATTGCAGCTTGTGAAATTACCTGAAGCGGAAAATCATCATGAAATTTTATCCCAATGCTGAAAAGTTTAACATGAAAAAATATTGCATTAATTTGCAAACACACATGTAGCATATGTATAGATTATGTCGCTTTCCAACCTTTAGCTGGAAGAGCGGCTACACAAGAGGGTGGAGTCCGTCTTCGAAATTTCGTTTTAGAGTAATTATTTGTTTCAATTTACGAAATGAGAGATATGAATAAAAGAATTGGACGAAACGTTTTTGGAGGTCCAGCCGCCATAACACCAAAAGGTAGCCAGCGACATGAATGATTCCTAAACGACAAAATTATAATTTATATCTTGTACAATATGGTTAATACACCTGATGAAGCTTAAAATCTTTATATGCAAAATTCATATTCAAATTTAATAAATTTCCAAAAAATAATCAACGCAAAAAAAGTATGCAAATGTAACTGAAGCATATATGCTTGTAGTTATGCATGGGGAGGAACAAAAACCAAACTGGATCATCGTGCGTAATGCAATGCTTGTGGAACGTCTGGACACCTGTGACACTTATTCATTACAAAATACCTGGAAGGTACATAAGCATTGTTTTAAGAACTGTGGACGCACATGGTGATTTGATGATATGTAATCACTACATGTATGCACGTGGCATGAATTTTGCACAGTAACCGGAGAATCCTTGCTTAACTAATCTTCAGTGTTAGTAATACACTTGGGCAATTGTATACGGACGAAGAGTCCGATTCCACTTTTGCGAAAAGAAATGATATCTTGACCAAAAGAATAAAAAAGAAAAGCTGAATTCAACAAAGGAGGTAAACTTGTTTGTCTCGCCCGCAAGCCCAATTTTGCTTAATTTTGCAGTCCCCACAAGTCGTTATTCATTGACGACGGACGACGGTGTAGCATTGAGATGATTACACCTTAAAGTTTAAAATAATGTTTGCACCTCAAAGCTTAAGATGCTTACATACCTTGAAGTTTAAGATGATTACACTATTTCCTTACAAACCCCTTGAGTATAAAAGACAACCAGACTTTATGGAAGTTGTCCAGTTGTCCAACTGATTCTGTTCTGATTACTGCCATCATTCTTTCATTAACCTACAAAATTTTACCTTTTTTTGTCAACTTCTTTTTAAACCATTTTGTTTGTTGCTGCTCCCATAGAGTTGAGATAAATAAAGTTGCATTATGTCTGGCACTTACGCTCCGATTCCTTTCCCCGTGACTCGTCGTGACTCCGAGATCCGACGTGGATCCTTAACCTTGCAAGCGGCGGAACGTCGTGGATCTTTGAGTTTGAACCCTGGTCCAGTACAAGTGACCGTTGTTCAATCGGATGTCCGGGAACGACGGGATTCCGTCCGAGTGGAGATTGTGGACGATAACTCTGCGACTCGTCGGGTCAATGCCTTTGATCAGGACTTGCAACGCTTGAAGATCAATGACACTCGGAAACGACCATCTTCCGCCAACTTCGAGGATTCCAATGCCGCTTCGTTCTCCCTCTACATTACCAACCGAATCAATCGTGTCGTTGAGGACTACCAACGGAACAAGCAGGAGGAACAACGGCAAACTCAAGGTCAATTCAATCATCAGGACCAAAGTTTTCCCAACTTGCCCCAGCAGTTGGCACTCAGACGACCAATATCATCTTTCACGTCGTCTCTGTCTTCTCAGCGCTCCGGAAGCTACGCACAGCTTTCCAATAATCCTTACCAACTTGGTTACGGTCCAGTCGAGCAAATTGAATGGTTCCCACGAGACAACGCAAGGGAGCACCGAACTGACCGCTATGAAGTGGTCAACAATGTCTCGCCAAGACGCTCCTATCCCGTCTTCCGTCGAGGTCAAACCTTCTTCATGGCTCTGAAACTGTCTTCCCGCAAGGTCGACTTGAACCAACAGCCTCTCCATGTCATTTTCAACTTTGGTAAGTCAGATATCTGAGCTCATTAAATTTAATTGAATGCCATCCTTTTGGGTAGTTCTCATTGTGCAAATTAAATAAACTAAATTAATTTAATTACTTTATAAATATCTACACAGGTTCCAACCCCACTATTGGAAAATCCAATAAGGTTGCATTAACCGTAACCGGAGAACGGGACTTTATGCAGAAGGACAAAAGCGAGTGGGACATCAGGTAAAGTTTTACGGAGAGGCGCTTAAAATTCTGTTTAATAGGATAATAAAATTATTTTAATCCTTTTCCCAATTAATTTGGCAAATTGTTGCACAATGCCATAATTACATTCTCTTTATACCATCCAGGCTCCACAACCAAGAGGGAAACACCTTGACTTTACAGGTTGAGCATTCACTTCATTTTGCTTACCCGATTTAATTATATTTACTGCTTGAGTTTGATATGTTTTATGCCAATTTAAGTATTAATGTAACTATTATAATGAAATATATAGATCAGCGTTCCATCAACCGCTCTCGTTGGTGTATGGCAATATGAAATCCATCATAACAACGACGTTTTCTACGGCAGGGAGGACATCTACATCTTGTTCAATCCTTATTGCACTGGTAATTTTTCCCCCATGCTTTAAGATACCTCATGTGGCTGTGACAATTAAGATAACTCAATTAAAACTTTGATGCTCATTTCAGAGGATCCTGTTTACGTTGATAATGAACAGTTCCGTCGCGAATATATTCACAGGTATTAAATTCGTTACATAATTACGTGCATTACAAATTAGGTATTTTATCTAATTAGTCATTTTGCATCTCTTAAACTTGAACTTAATTTTTCATAATTTTGAATCATTTTAGCGAAACTGGCAAGCTTTATCGCGGTGTCGCTAAAAATCAGAGGAGTTACAAATGGGTGTATGGACAATTTGAAGCTAATATTCTTCCCTTAACCGTATTGTTGCTCGACAGGTAAATATGTGAAAATAATAAAAGCGTTTACGTTTATGGTTCTCATTGTTAAATATTAAAGCATATTTTTTTTGTTTCCGTGCAGATTCACAGAAGGAAACCGAGATGTTATTGACTACTCCCAACGTGGAAGCCCAGTCTTTGTTGCAAGGGCTTTGGCCAACATGGTAAGTTAATATGGCGGTTATTTTAGCTGCATCTATTTTGCAAGCGATATCCATCCATTTTCTCAAGGTTAGGACAAGGGCATCATTCATGTTCGAAGTCTATTAAGTTAAATCAACATAACATATCATGATGGTAAGACCGTTTTTTCATATTTTTGTGGTTTCGTATAGATGTACTCGAGGAACGCTGGACCCCTTCGTGAAGCCTCTCTTACAAATCCGGAGACAACCTCCTATGAATCGTATGCGTACACTGGGTCACAGTCAATTCTGGATCGTTTGATTGAAAGTCGCTTCCAGCCTATTCAGACCGACAATCAAAGCTATCTTGCTTCGGCTCTCTACGTAACATGTAAGTTTTAACATCTAATGTTGCTATGTATTATAGTTTATATAATGTAGAAAGTAGTACTATTATACTATACCAAGTAGGTTACTAAAAATGAAGGTTTGCTCTGATTGTCTTGCAGTCTGTCGTGCCTTGGGAATACCTGCGAGATCTGTAAGTACCAGACTATACATGTATAGTACATAGGTATATGTATTTGGATGTATATTGAAGATTATAGTTTACACTGGAGCTCAATTTGAAATATCTCATTTAAATTCCATAGATCACTACTTATCGTGCCCCAATTGACAAAACTACCCTCAGTGTGGATCAATACTGGGGAGCAATGGATGATGATGCGTCAGGAAACGATCTTTATGATGCCTACTACTGCTTGAACGACGTCTTTTTCAGGTGATTATCTCGAGACGAGAATAGGAAAATAGGATAAGATGTAGTGATGGCCCTCGCACATCCTCCCCTATAGTATTTTCTTTTTAAGGACATATTATAATTACTACAATTTAGCTATAATTACAGAGATAATTAATTAGGTATATTTCTCTCGTGTAAAAGCTCAATTATTCCTTTGAATTAACACAGACGGGACGATTTGATCGCTGCAACCTCTTATGTGGGCTGGCAGGCTGTGGATCCTAATGGATCAGGTCATGGCCCTGCTCCTGCTGAAGCTATTCGCAGGTAATATCAAGGGTTACGTAGATATTAGTACATACATAGTCCATAGGTATATATTTTATTTATTTTGAGAGTTTATGTGACGCTCATATACTTGATATTAACTTTACAGAGGAGAAATTGGTCTCAACTACGACATCTTCTACTTCTACTCTCTGTACAACTCTCAATTCCGCCACTTTTATCTGAATACCTTCCCTGAAAAGGTTGTTTCTGATGAGTAAGTTCTGAGTACTAAAATTCTGCATTGTTTACTGCAGGCTGCATCATCTATAATGCAGATAACATTTATTATTGTATGTTTGCCTGTACAGCATTGGGCGCTTGATCATCACGAAAAAGTGCGACAGAGATGAAGATGATGATGATTTCGAAGATGTCACTCATCTATACAAGAAAAAAGATGGTACGTTTTTGTCCGTTATATCTTAAATGTGATCATAAAAATGTCATCAATTTTGTAAAAGTTCAGTATTTATTTACACGGTTTCATTTAAAAAATTGTTTAGGAACTGACGAAGAGAAGCTTGGAGTTGTGAGCGCGATTAAAGGAATCGGTTCTCGTCGGGGTTCCTCCTTGCGTCAACAGGATCTCATGGCTAATCGCAATGATGATTTAATTGTAGACTGGCTGTCCAACACAGCTTCTTACGGACAGAACTTGCAGGTTCGTAAATAAAATATCTTCAATAGTCTCTTATCAGTTTTTTAATTAGATTTAATGAAGCCTATAATTTACAATTACTGAATGCTATTATTTGTTGTTTGGTAACGAAAGGTGTCGCTGTCACTCCAAAACGTTGCCAACGAGCTGCGAACGTTGGTTGTGAATTTCTTTGCTCGTCCTGTGTACCGCGGAGTCGTCGGAAGAAAAATCAAGCAGTACAAGCGTCAAGTGACTCTTCAACCCCTTCAGCGTATGAAATTTTCCAGATTTTTTGTGTAGCTTAGTGAAATAGAATTTAGGAAATTATGTATGAATGACCATTAACCGCAGATCTACAAGCAGTTACTATTTGCAAAATAATTTGTGGGAATCATATTATAATTTAGGCGACTCCATGAACTTGGATCTTCACCTTCAAGAATACCAGGATCGCTTGGATGATGACTACCTCATCCGATTCTACGCTTCAATCTTTGTCAAAGAGACCAATCAGTTCTGGGCAGGTAATACCGGTTTAAATATCTAAAGCCACTTATCTCAATTGGATACAAGTATGTATATTATTTATAGTTTTGCTAAATGGCAATTTGTTTTGGGGCGTGTTATGAGATATTCAATTGTTGTGCAGGTGACGATGACGTGACCTTGTCCACCCCAAAGGTGAACATCCAAACGAGAACTGTAGCTCAGGTGGATAACGAATGTCATGTGAACTTCTCTATGGTCAATCCACTATCTGTGCCATTAACAGGTTATTTACAGGACTTTTACTTTAATATGTAGTAGCTCTTATCCATCTTGTTAACTTAATTATCAAGTGTATCTAAACTTCTTACACGCGCAACTGTTTCGAGTTAAGAAAAAAGCATGTCCTCTTTTACTCACGAATTTAGTTTTATTATTCGAATAATCACATAATGTGTCATTTCATTAACTTTTCAGATTGTTACTTGTTTTACGAGTCTGGAGGAATCGTTAATCCTGTGTACCGCAAAATAAAGTAAGAAATTAAAACTAAAGATGTAATTTTTGCGTTTTTATGGATGTTATTGATCTGACATTACTAAAACATAATGCGTATTCTTCCTATTTTAGGGACATCAAGCCCGGTGAGATGCTGAATGTGAATGAACAGTTGGTTCCCAGAAAATCTGGAGACTCTCGTCTTGTGGCTGTCTTCAATTCGAGACAACTTCGTAATGCCCAGGGCTCGAAGGTTATCACCGTTCGGGAATAGAAATTTCAACTCAAGTTTTCACTTGCTTTCAAAGAATCAAGCTATCCTTTCCAGTGAGCACATATTTGGCAAAGTTTTAGTGACTCGCTGGCACATATAGCTTGTACATCTGGGGCTTTACTCTTGTGGGACGGTTTCTTACTCCTTTTTCGGTGTTTTTTCATGTGTGGGCATATATTCTAAAGTATGTCCATTATTCTGCTACTCCTTCAATTTGGAAATATCTAACTATCTTATTGAGCATTAAAAATGTATAAAAAAATCCCTTAGTGTTTTCGCTTTCGTTTTTTATCTTTCTTTAAAAAGGCCATACACACCAGTTTACATAAGTATAAATATGGAATCTACGGTTATATTTTAAACGAAGAAATGTTGGAATAGAGACATGAAAATATTCTTGGGCATTGGGGTATCTCTTAGACATACCAATACCCTGAGAACATCTCATAACATTGTTTACACAACGGGCTGGAAAAGGAATTCTATTCATCGCATATTATTTTCCATCACGTAAACTATCATTTATCATTGTAAACACAAATCTGACGCACCTTAATAGTATGTAAACAAATCTGAGTAATTTTATCAAAACACCAGAGCTCTTTTTAATGACACCCACGTACGAGTGCGTGGAAAAAGGTTGGGACATGGCGTGAAAAAATCCGGAGAACGTCCTTAGAAGAAATCTTAAAAGATAATACACAAATCCTAAGTATAAGCTACTGTACATTCCTTTAGTATAATAAATTGTAGAGAGATAAAGAAGATGAAAATTATATAGAGTATACTTATTTTCAAGTTCTTCAACGATCAAACAAATATGCTTTCATGTAAGCTAAGCTCTAATAGTACTAATCATTAAATTCATTATCAATCACAACCAACAACAAAAAGCATCATAACAACTATAATAACCTTCTTGATTCCTAATGAATCATCCCAGTATCATCCCCATCCCACACAACAGGTGAGCTTAAAAACATTCTTCAATCAGGATTCTTCCATTGCGTATCTCAATACATGTAATATGTATGTCCTCCACAATCCTCAATCTCAAAGTCCCCGACCGTTCCGCATCTCCATGATTTAATGTTTCAATCAGGACTTTTGCGTTTAAGCTCCAACAATACTCCTGCAATTTAAATGGTACAACATACTAAAAGTACTTGTAAATCAAATAACCATGAGATGATTATATGAACTATATTAATGGGAAATGAATCCGAATCAATAGTATAACTATTGTCTTCTTTTCTATGTCTTACTTTATGCTGTATATAAAGCGTATATAATAATGTACAAAAATGAACCAGCAGGGAACTATAGTGTCGTCATTGTCATTAATATCATTCAAGTATTGCAACTGTATATTCAATAAAGTAAATATTTGTCTTGGTAACCATACGCTCTAAAGTATTAAAAGCTAAAGATGACCTCAAATCAAAGTAAAGACTAAAGACCTTTTGTAAAGTTGTTAAAATAGTGTATGCAAAAAATTGAAAGTATACTTTATTTACGTGCGTTATGCACTTATACTTCGATATCCATGATTCCCATTCCCACATTAAGCTCCCCTCTTTTAAACTAAATTAAAGTACAATCACACCATTATTATTGTCACCATTAGTGCAAGTATAAATACCTTACATTTTATTACTCACGATACGATGTGCGAGTGACAAGAAATGGATGTACACTTTTAAAGGCTGTTGAATATATAAAAGTTGAAATTGAAAGTGTGGCTTTTTATCTTTCTGTAAAGTTGTAATAATCGTAAATACCTACTTTATCACACGTAAACACGGAAAAAGGTTCAGAAATTTCCTTTGTTTTTTCGTTGATGGCATGGTGTTGGTGCTTTTGTGGTCATCATCATCACATACACCAAACACGAATATACTCCATACCCCAAGCCCTAATAACAATATTCCTATTAGGTATACAATAGATGTACAACTATTCCATATATATGTAATAAATTAAATAAATCTATCAAATCCAAGTAAAGTTTTATAAGTTCATACATGTTAAAATAGCATGCTAGGAGATATGGTTCCTCTATATTAATAAGTATTCTACAAGCATACTTTGTATATAATGTAATACAGTTTAAAATCTAATACAGTTTTTTTTACAACGGAGGATTTGGTTAGGAATTGGATTAGAAAGTACATTTTTTTAACATGGTGTAAACAACTTACCCATATATGTGATTTTGTTATTTCTATATGATTTTGTTATTTCTGTACTTATTAACCAAGTTTATATAGTTAATACACATAGAAATAATGCTTGTAGTAACTTATACTTGTCATTTAAACATGCATTAAAGATAAAGACCAATATATAGGAAGGTAAAGATAATAGAAATAACATAAGGAATAATGGATTATCATTCATGCAGGAAGAACGAAGACGCGGATAATAATAAGAAAGAGAGGAACATTTTTGATTTATACATTTGATGAAGGAAGTGTATTAAAAAGTTAAAGTGGTTTAACACAATATAACAGCGGTCATAAAAACAGCTCGAGGCTCCCCCGAGGCACAAAAAACGTTTGAAGTTCAATCAACGTTCCATGCAGCGTTCATTCCTTTCCTGATGATCGTATTTTTTTTTGACTTGAGCAGCAGCTGACTGGTGTGACGCGCTAATCATTCGAAAATCCTGATCTGCTCATTTGCTCGTGCGAGTGGTGTGGTTTGGGTCTTGGTGTGTGTGTGTGAAAAAACATACTGATAAGGATTCTTAATTCTTATAAATATAGAAATTATCATAAAAATACTCTACGACTACTACTAGTGAACTATAATAAGAGATAATTTAATTTTTGTTGATTATCTCTCTCATTGTCCTCGGTGACCACAATCCACAACAGAACCAAAGTCAAAAGAAGATCACTATATCCTTTCCTCCATTCCTTGCACACCCCACAACAATCATCCAGTCATTCATTTGATATTTGAGGCCAAAAAACTCTCAAGAGAGCGATAAACTTTTAATTGACTTAATATTCAATTTATTAATTTACTTGATATTCAATTAATTTACTTCATATTCAATATTAGAGTAATTTCGATATTATTTACTGTATGTACCTTTGACTTTGATTTGCAGTTTGAACCTTCATCCTGATTTTTATGTGATTCATTTTTTATCATTTTATTTTTAATTATTGAACTCTTCCTTACTCTCTGATTTAAATTCACCTCTCTATCTCTTATTCTTCTTGTTCCGTGACATTTTTCTATTAAAAATCAGTAATCAACCATAATTAGAAATTATTATTCCACAAGATTCCAATTATTTTAGTTATATAGGTTTGTATTTTTTTACTATTTTTTATATTTATTTTTTAAATTTATGATATTAAATAATTTTTGATATTAAGTTTGTTAATATCAATAAATAATAATTTAAAGCATGGATAAATATTAATTTATTTGTGTTTATATTTTTGTGATTTTGTTCAAATATAAGTTTGTTGGGTAACATTATTTTAATTGGAATGATTATTTTTTTTAGATTAATTTCCACTTCCGCCTTCGCCCTGAAACACTCCCGGGGAAAAATTCCCTGTAGAATTTAAGCAGAGGTTGTTGCTTTATAGAAGCCATGAAAGGGTTTTAAATTCCATTCGAAATAAAGAATTTAATAGAAGGGGGAAGATATACTAAACGGAATTCGGTGCCAAAAAGGAAGGAACATGAAAGCTTTAAGCCCGGGATTAAGTGTCCACTGGTGACTAAACTACCATAAATTTAATAATCCAAGAGAATATAGTTATGGAGAAATATTTATTTTTTATTCTTTCGCTACTGCATCTCACACTTGCTAAGGGACTTCATCCCATCATTTTGGGTGAGCGTGATTTATTATTAGTAATTTCGCTGGTAGTATACTAGTTTAGTAAGTTCTTAAGTGTGTTTTTATCTGAAATAGTGAGATTAATTTCCTTAATTACCTGTAATTTTAAGTAAGACTTTATGCTTCGATTATATGGGATAGGCATACTATAATTTTTTACACCTGCACATGTTTGATGTTAATGACTGCGTGTATTGTGAAATGACCTTGACGTTGAAATATCATTGTCTTTTGTACTTTTTCATAATTTATTACATTCTATATCCATGATCCCCGTAATTTGAATAGATTTTTATGTTTGCTTTATGTAGAATGTGATTAGCCTGCATTTGAACACGCATCCTTGCTATTAAATTGAGGATATGAAAGCTATCGGATTGATTTATTGCGCAAATGGAATCGCCTTATTTATTATATACCTTATATATAAAGATTATTGCAAAAACGCAATTTGTTTGAACTGCGTTTAAACTTATTGCGTTATTATATATGGCGAACTAGATTTCAAAACACAGTGTTGTGATGAGTAATTTGTACGGTGGTCGGTCATAATATTTATCTGAACTCACATTAATAACTGTTATGCAGCTTTGGAATCTTCGAATGATAAACATTAATTATTATGTATGTCTTTTCCTTACATATAATTTATTTTTATCTACGTGCCACTATATTAATTAACGTTACACACTGTAGTAGTTAATTGCGATTAGCTTATTTGCTGACTTATCAAGTGTCAGTTAGCAATATTGAAAACGTTATGCCTATGAATGCCATTGCCTTTTTATTACCCAAAGCACCTAAGTGTATGGAATTATTTTTAATTGACCTTCTTAAAAGTTGCAGAAGAATTTATTTTAAAATAGTAGATCTTCTCATATTTTAATGCATCATTTCATTCATTTCAATTTGCTGAAGCAGCGTGTTTTTACAGTTGAATAACTCTTGGCTGTAAAAATACTCATCAGAATGATTAAGTACTGCTGTCTATATGTACTTTAGTCGGTCGTTATTCGTTATTTACTAACGAATAAATTCGTAGTACATACTTCTGGTGGATATTGACACACTTGTATTAAAATTAAATAATTCCTGCTTGCCCCATCAGCACTTTTACGGAACGTCAATTAAATGAGTATGTTTGTGTTCCTTGTGGTGAGGAGAGGAGCCACATATTTTGTGTGGTTCCGGTTTTGGTTTAAGTTAGAATGTCCAAATGATATTTAATCAAAATTAGAGCAATACAAAAATGTATTCTAAATGCTGGGTTTTTGGGAATGTCGTTCTTATGAGTGTATGAGACATTATATGTAATACGATATCTTTTTAGAGATTAGGCTTCTTTTCCAACTCTTTTGACCATAGAGCTGGTCACAGTCTCAACAATGTTTAATCTTGTTTTGAACAAAATTAAAATATGCAGTTCCTGGCGATGGAGGGAGTCAAATGGAAGCCAAATTGGACAAGCCATCCGTGGTCCATTACCTCTGTGACAAGAAAACTAATGACTACTTCAACATTTGGCTAAATTTGGAATTACTTGTTCCAGTGATTATCGACTGCTGGGTAGGTATAGCTAATAAACTGGTGTTTGGAATCTTTGTGATTTGCTGTTTAACCTGTTGTTTCCATTGCAGATTGATAATGTACGACTTGTTTACAACTCGACAACCAGAACAACGGAAAATAGTCCAGGTGTAGACATACGAATTCCAGGTTTCGGAAATTCTACGGTTGTCGAATTTTTGGATCCTTCTCAAGCATCGCCTGGACTTTATTTCAAATCCATAGGTTTGTAATTCAGATTTCTATATGTTGATTTTGGGAAGCACTGGCGTTCTTCCCTTTTATCTGGCGTTACGAATTACTTGAACCCCATATGGTATTAAAGCATTATTAATCATTTTTGTTTTGTGTACAGTGGATGCCTCATTACTTTCATTGGGATATGCCCGAAATGCAAGCATTAAAGGAGCGCCGTATGATTTTAGAAAAGCACCAAATGAATTGCAAGATTGGTTTGTTGATTTCAAACAACTTGTTGAAGAAGTATATGAAGAAAACGGAAAGAGGGGGGCTATTCTCATTTGCCACTCAATGGGAGCACCTATGACTTTGTATTTCTTACATCGACAAACCCAGAGCTGGAAAGATAAATACATACGTGTAAGGATATTAAAGTTATTGATGTATTGTCGTAGTAACCGACCAGCAAGAGTTAACTAAAGGTTTTAGTACGGGATGAACTATATCTATGTTTAACATTTATGTTACAGTCCGTTATCACTTTGGGAGGCGTGTGGGGCGGATCAGTAAAGGCTCTAAAAGTTTTTGCTGCTGGTAATGTATTTATTATTTAATATTTATACTGTTTCCAGTACATGCAGCATTAAGGATTGTTTTGTTGTAAAAATTTTCAGGTGACGACTTAGGCGCATATGTGCTTCCCTCGAAGACATTGAGAGGAGAGCAGCGTACATCACCATCTACAGCTTGGCTTTTACCCAACAGGTTGTTTTGGAATGACTCCGAAGTCCTTATTACGATTCAGAACAAAAGAAATTATACCAGAAAAGATTTAAAATACTTTTTCAATGATATTGACTTCAACGATGGCTACGAAATGTTGAAAGATACAGAGAATCTTCTTGGTGCTTTAGAACATCCCGGAGTGGAACTTCATTGTCTCCATGGGTTTGGTGTCTCTACAGTGGAGAGGTATTTGTTGTTTGTGTGTACCTAATGAATAAGGCTTTTAATTGTCACAAAACAGAAATACATGAAATCTTAACTTTTAGCATGACCTACAAAGATGTTGGACACTTTCCGGATAAACCTACCCTTAACTTAGGGAACGGGGATGGTACCGTCAATATACGAAGTCTTCGTGGTTGTCTTCGTTGGAATCCCGATGATATATCACAACTGATAAAGCAACCCCAAGGATTCAAATACAAGAAGAAATGGAAGATGAAGAAAGCTGCAACTCTTGGGAAAACCCCTGCTGTATTTCATGCAGAGTTTCCCGGAGTTGATCACATGGCTATACTTACTGACCCTGGTGTACTCAGCTATATAAAAACTGTCGTGTCAGCAATGAATCAAGAATAATATGGAAATCAAGTGAAATCTAGCCAATAATATAAGTGAAAGAGAATTATGTTCTGGAAGCAATCGAGTTAAGTAATAATTATTATGACTAGGTGTTGGAATCACCTAATAGATTTATTGTATGTACATATACCTGCTTCGCATTCCAGTATAAGATTTATGTTTCGTTCAAGTTTACAAACAAACAGAGTCTGCTTCTAAACCTTTGATTTAATAATGCCGGTCGCTAAAGCTTCGCCAACTGTTGACCATATTGTTGTTGTGTGAAATGAAAATGAGCTATGTAAATGTAGGACACAGTAGTTTTCTGATGTACATACCGTTCTGTTAAGTTATTGTGATGATTACATAAAATACTCGTGTCCTTTTGTGTTAATTTAGTTTTTTAACAAATACGTAATTGTACGTAATTATACACATCTGCGCTTCTTTTGTGTAGTGTATGAAATTCACTTCACTGCATTTGTCCTTGTTTTTCTACCTTGTATTTTGCATTATTACATTTCTGTTGTTATAAATTGTGAATCATTCAAGATTCACTTCCATTTTTATTACCGTATAAACTGGCATAAATTACCACTATCTTGTACAATAGCTTATGTGTTAGTCTAGCGATTGCGATAGATCGACAAACCTCCGGATTATATCTTTAATAAAATAAAATAATTCAGCTGGTCACTCGATGAAATCTTTTTTATAATAAGTTGACATGCTACATTAGAAAATGAACTTCAGCAAATAATTTTTATTTTGTGGTAGTTTGTCGGAACACTTGAGTATGGGAATCTACAAATAATGCCATGAATTATTATTGCAGAGCATGTAAAAATTACACTTGAAATGCCTCATATCAGATATTCTTTTTGAATCATTTCTAATGTTCATTTGAGTAGAATCTCGTAACATAAAACGCTAAGGGAGACTGAGTCCCATGGATTAAAACTGGAATCAATAATATGCAGGACCTATGCAGCCTCGTGATATCACTCTAAATAAATCGTGAAGTTTTGTTGATAGAATGTTAAACAAAGCAATAATTTTAGAAATGGACATTTAACTGGACGTAATGTAAATGAATATGCAAGTCATCTTTACGCTGACTCCACGCCATAAACTCTCCTTGGAAATGTTATCTAATTACATTAAAAAGTATCACAGAGCTTAAAACCCTGTGTCCACCATAGAATGTTGAATAACATCAGACGAAGTAATTGGAAGTATTTAATTATTTCATTAGAAATAATGAGATGATAAAAATACACGAATCCAGAAGAGAAAATATGGAAAATTTAGTATTATAATTGTTATAATTTATTAAATTCGAAACGTAATTACACTTGCGATCGTTATTGAGTTACATTTATACATTCATGTAAGAAATATGGGTGAGTGGAAATTTTTAAAAAATTTCATCATTGTTTACATTTATCGTATGTAGTGCAAGTGTAGTTTTATGAAGTTCCTGTTTTGTGATACATTTTCTGCGTTATTTTATAATCTACGAGGGTGCATGAATGGCAGGAATATGCACATATCATTTTTCGCGAGAAATATTGAATATTCCAAAATAATAACGATATTCAATCATAATCCACTAATATTTTGACTTAATGAGTACTTTTTCGTGTTAATTAGTTTAAACCTTAATAAATTTAAAAACAATAACTACTGGCAAACTCAAGGTTTGGATTACAATACTTCCAAAACTTTCGACACGGAAGATGCATACATTGAAAATGTTGTCAAAAATTGCGTAGGGAATGCAACAAAGTTACTATTAAAAGCTGCAACAATGGCTAGTAAAACGCATATTAGTCATTTTTCTTGCATCATACTTGGATCAATGTAGAACACTTGTCTTTAAGAATTACCATAAACTATGACACAAACAACCAACAGGGTCGTATTAAAACTCCAAAAACTACTCAGGATCCACCTTAACCTTGAAATATAAAACTACACGTTCGATATTCATTTAAGTTCAAAAATGATTAGCAATAAACACGTGAACTATATTACGTTATTACAGATCAGTTACTGTACAATACAGGTTTCTTAGATGTAGGCAAGAACCAGACTGCGAAGCTTGGGAAGCGGGACTCATTTTTTAGAATGATCACACACAACCGGGGAAATACTACAATATAATCAGTGATTTAAACGTGATGGTTGGTTTACAAACTAGATTTAATAGTTCACTCTATTCAATCAACTTGTTCATACGCGTTACAACACAACAATACAATAATAATAATTCTTCCAGTACTTAATAAGTACGGCTGTGGATATATGTACACACATTATGTATAAGTAGTTCTTATACATAAGTTTCTTATAAAATATAGCTTGTAACTAGGATTAGCTATAATACATATAATGCCAATTGAAATTGAAAGCTAGGTACGTAAAACATTGAATATGTGTAACAGGAACACAAAATATCCACGTCTATACCGTAAATGCTACTTATACATTCCCTACAGTATGTATATACAATAATATTTCATCTAATTTCTAATAATTCACGAGATTTAGCCTTTACGTACAATAGGCTGGGCAGTCTTGTGGGATTCATTTTTAAAAGAGACAATAAGGAAGGAGTGATTGTGATATCTTCATTTCCCACGGAAAACTTGTGTAGAATTTATGCACTTTGCATGGGAAAAGGCCAATATTTCATTCACGTTTAATTATATTTTCATACCATAATAGTTTTCTGTCACCCGTAAAATTATACATGCTTCAAACACGGTCAGCGACAGCTTCTACGAACTAGCAGTAGTAGGCAGCTTGAAAAATCTACCAAACGTCCCGTTACGGTAAGAACGCGTCTTTTTGGTAGGTAATGGTAGGCATTAACACTGCAGGTTTCTTCAGATAATCAGTCACAAAAATAATTGTAACGCAACTAAATTTTGTTCAAAACGCCTCCGGAATCGTAACCTCCAATAAATTTCCAAGTTCTAAAGTTAATCATTGTGGTTATACATATGTACAGAAAGTAAATCATAAGTACTGAAATTGCTATTAAATAAGCTGCCACTCAGGGAATCAGAAGAACATTTCGGATCAATTAATGTCATAAAGAAAAAGAACATTGACAAGATCTTTTCAACATGAAAAGATCCCACGACAAAAATAAACAACTTGCAGAGTTAAATCGAAAGATTTTGTCATATGGTATACCTGTTTAATAAAGCAACCATTATGACAACCTTTACAGATTTAGAACTGCATTAATAAATCTAGAGCAGGGGCATGTCCTTGAGATCCCCTTTGTTCAACTTGTCACGATCTGTCGTAAGCATACTTTCGAGTTCATCATCCAGAAACACCCCATTATTCTGGTAGTCCAGAAATTCGTCATCAGCCAATTCGTACAAACTTGGATTATACGGCATCATCTCACCTGTAATAAGGAATCAAAATGTCAGTACGATCACTTGGAAATTTTGAAAAATTTACTGAATTGTGAATACGCTAATCCTAGTAGAATTAAGCTACTATACAGTAAAATCTAATACCAGAAAACCCACTGGAAGGATCGCTGGAATTTTTGTCTTGATTAGCATCATCTCCAGCTTTTAACTTAAGAAGTTCTGAAGCATCAGCATCATTTCCAAAAAGCTAATAAAACACGACAAACATTAGCTCATCGTTTTCGAAATTAAAACCAAATAACAAATATATCTTTCAATGTGTAATATAAATGTATTTATTGTACTTTATTTACCGTCATCAGAGTACTAGGATCAATGCTGTATTGCTCCTGCTTCAACAACAGCTCTCGCAAATTGTCCAGACCACTTTGAACGTCTCCAATATGGCCATCAAAATCATCCCTATGAAAGCAATTAACGACAACGACACACTGTTAAACGATTCCTGATATGTCTAATTCTTAAAAATTAAATTTTGTATCTTTAAATTAATTAAATGTATAATGTATTATCTATAAACTACCATTAGAGATTCCACGAATATATCAGTGTGTGGTCTCCATACCTCTGGACCATTGAATTAAAGAAGCTGCTTAATACTATTAGCCTCGAGTCTGAACTCAGATGAATTTATTAAAGTATGCAATTTTTTTCTCTTTACGCTCAGTCTTGCTGTGGTACACGTTACGGAAAATATTTGACGGTTTATGACGAAGGGAAAATTAACAAAAAGTCAATAATGAGGTAGGTGGGATGGTGAACACAGGTGAGTCACAAGGATGATGTCAGTAGCCCAATAGATAATAAAAAAGAATCTCGTTAGAACTGTACAAGTCTCCCAATATATTTCATCAGTCGAATAAAAAAGAGTACTAAGTTCACAGTTCACATACATCTCCCATTTATGATGCTTGAATGAGAACTTATTCCACATTCAAGACGAATCATGTCAGTAAAACGTGTAGCTGGGAATCCGTAACTGGCAAATTATTCTTGTTGTACCAACATCAATAAAATATCAATACTAAAGTAGTATATCTGCAAAGGATTACATGCAAGGCAAAGAGTATCTAAGTAATGGAGCCTATTTCCAGGTGGCAATTAAAATTGTACCAACCGAGCAGGTGCAATGACAACAAAGTATAAAGGCAAACACACGAACGACGAGAGCTAATGATGGATAGGTAGGGCAGGGCTAAATATTTTTATAATAACAAAGACAAACGGAATTACTAACAAGCAGACATGAAAAATCTGAAAGCAATAGTATTCTTAGTTTTCTAGTAGTTAACTCGAAGTTCTCATTACTCACTATCATCCATATCATATAGCACCTTTTCTCTTACAAATTTTGTGTTTGTTTTTGTCAACTGACTTGAAAGGTAGTTGTGTGAAATATTTGTCAAACTGCGTATATAATAAACCATAATCGCGGCGGTACAAAGCAGATGTGTTACCCCACTAAAATGATTGCATCTCGACCAGTTTAATTCAGTTTTTAACGACTGAATTCTCTAATCCATGTCCCTACTAAATTGAAAAGGCGTATCCTATCTATCTATGTACTATAAACCTCTGAGACTCTTAAAATACACTTATAGTTCATATCAATCTATAGTTTCCAAGTCAATTTTACTTTCGCATGATTTCTTGTAATCCTCAAGCAGAGGTAGGGTCCTATTTTGATGTTAAACGTACTTTTGCCTACTGCGATTTACAACCCCAACGATATCCACTACCGATTTATTTGTCGAGGTAGTCTCCTGCATAGATGTAGATGAGCGAATACTTATATTACATGTCTTTAAACAACTGGATTAAATCATAGATCCACCAAGGTAAGCTAAATTAACCAGAGATTTAAATGCAACATAAATTAGGAAAATAAGCAATCGTAACAACGAAGTAAATTATTGTTACAAAATCTATACAAAACGGAAAGTTCCTCATTCGTTTGTCATATAATTTTAAAGAATTTGTTTAGAACATTGAATTCACTTACTTATACAAGCTTGATGACAGCAACTTAGATGGAGCAATAGCTTGATGTCTACACGCAAGCCATAAGAACACGACATTTAAATTTTACCATATAAATTTCAATTCATGCAATCATAATTCATATTTCATTCTCAAAGTTCACAGATAACAATAATATAGTTCAACGAACTATGAACTCCTTTGACACAACATCGGATACAACAATGACAAAATATACACTCGTAGGATGTGTGTGGTGCTATTTTCCGAACTGCATCAATAATATATTAAGCTTTAAAACTGACCCAAAGTCACCCAAAGTGATTTCAGTAGTCAAGTGATATAATTTTTATAAAAAGTGCTCAAGAATTCGAATCTAGTGAATTCGGTAAGCAATTGGCTGATGTGAGGAATGAAAAATGCACAGTATAAAAGGAGATACTGTTTTGACTGCAAACCATGGGAAATACTTTTAACGTTAACTTACCGGCTCAACTGATCTGCAACGACAACTTCAGTAGAAACGTCGTCATTCCCAGGAACCTTTACAGACATGGACGATGGCATTTGCAATACTGCTGATTCTGATGGCCTGACAGGGCTTGCAGGCTTCATCACTGCAACTGTATTTATAGGATTCGAAATTGAAAAGTTGCTTGTGGTCCCTTGTGATACCAAGTTACTTCCAATAGTCTTCGTACTTTCGGCTGTATTTAAGGAATCTGGTAGGCTTAGGAGAACTTGAATCGGTTGATCTCCCATCCCGGGTATATACATAACGGTAGGAGCAGTGGGTTTTGTTTGGTTATCTACGTTTAAAATGTGACGATAAATACTGACTTAACTCTCTACATAAAAATAAATTCATATACACGAGATTAGAACAAACGAACCTGTTCTAATGAACTCCTTTGCTTCAGTCAATTGAGAAGGTCCACTATTAGCTGAGGAAGCAACTGATGTAGTTGCAGTTGAAATTCCAGGAGGGGATCTCTGTTGAGTTTTCCCACCTGAAATAATGATGCAAATCGTTTTAGACTTGGTCATAAATACTCTGATTGAAACAGGTCTTGCTTTAACATAATTAAGGGTTGATGAATCACCTTTGTTGACCGCTTTCTTTTTTGGTTGAGGTGCACTAACTGGAGATCGGGACTGAATCTCGACGGAAGGGTTGATTGCCATCGGGTCAACAGAGAGAAGCATATCCGGATCATCATAAGGGCTCAAAGGGTACGCATCTGAGTAAGGACTTCGATCGGGCATACTGGAACTTCCAGGACTATCTATTTTAGGATGGGAGTCCGTTTCTGTGTGTAGAAAATCTTGTTGATTTTCTAGCATGCGATCACTTCCAGTCATGAAATCCGTTACGTCGCGAATAACTGGTCCACTGAATTCTCCTGCTTTCTTAGTTCTCTTTGCGCTTTTAAGGCCATCTGAATCACTTAGCATAAGGGGCATATTCATCGGCATTCGGCGTTTGAAGCTAATTCTGTGACTTTGTGATGACATCATTCCAACTAAGAATTGGAGTAACTTGCTGACAATTTGTTGTTGTTTAGCATGTTTTTGACGCAGTATAGAAAGTTCTCTCCAAAGCGCTTCATTTTCTCTCTTTACAGACATCAATTTATTGTCCATTGTATCTTGACGTCCCTTCATTTGGCGCACATCAATGAGAACCTTGTTAATTGTGTCAGGTCTGGTACCCCTACTCTCTTCTAATTTAGCAGCAGGAATTTTTCGTTTAATTAATTCCAGCGTAGATTCAGATCCTTTCAAAAAGAATGGATGAGCAAATTCCATCTCATCCTTCTCGGTCTTTAGTCCACCTTGGTCCACAGACACAACCTTGTGAAAGCCATCTACAAAAAATTACGTAATGAGCTTACAACAGTACATCTAACAATATAAAGCCATGCCGGATCCATACAAAAGCCTGTCCACAAAATCCCAATACTCCTAATCTATCTACAAATAATAATCCTTGCTACTTATAGATCATAACCTAGTATATATCTAATACTTAATATCAAAATCTTACACATATTCAACTGCCGGACAAAACTGGCCATGTTATTATGTTTATAGTAGAGTGGAAGTAGCTCCCGGGCGAATTTCGGCTGATTGCGGATGAGGAAGCTATTGCCCATCTCGCTCCAACAAATTAATTCATTGGTTTTCGGGTCGTCCACGATTTTCCACAGCTTCACCAGAAATGCCGGAACGTGGGTAGACCCGTTCGGGCCATTGCTGACCTCCAACAAGGTGTGCATTCCGGAATCAATGTCGTCCACCATTGAGACGAATTTAAGGGGCGAAGATGATGATGACACAATAAAAAACACAGGGAAAATGGAGTTTCCAGTCGAGTCGTGGGAAGAAAAAGGATTTTCGATTAGCACGAGATAAGGGAATCCACCAGAAATCAAGCCAGTTTGAGTAATTTAGTCTGATGTCCTCCAAGACGGCTAAACTTAAATATGTATACTGTACTGTCGCACAGAGCTGGATTGACTAAAAAGTAACAATAAGACTATAAAATAGGATTAACGAGGAACATAAAATAAATTGGAACGACCGGGTCGTAATTATACAATGAAATGAAATAATAATGGATTTAAATTGAAAATGAACGTTGGATTTTTTTAAAGGGCAAAAAAGGTTCGAGGAAACCGATGTCCTTTAGACTTTTAGTTATTATATGATTATAAATGAGTTTCGATTCGATCACGTTACGTTTACACAATAGTCACAGAATCTCAATTCTCAAGTGAAGTGAGTTAACATTTGATAAAATTTTTATATTGTAAAGGTATATTAATAATAATTGCCTATCACTCCATTGTGTTGTGCTTTCGCAGACTGATCGCTGCCTACAAATCCCATAGTCTCCAAGTATGAGTAAGTACTTCTCTCTGAAATTAAAAGAGTTTTTTTCCCATTTCACATCCTTTCCCAGCCGTGCCGGTAGGGAGCAGAACTGCTTCACCCCCCAAAAGTCCAATCTCCTTATTTCTGCTTCTCTGCAGCTGCTTCCACTTCTCCCCAATCCACCAAATAAGTTCAATTTCCCATACATTTTAGTTCCTCCATATATAACTCCTGTATGGGAACATTTAGGGGCCGTTCTTTTATTACGTCATCTAATATTGGGGGAGTTTTTGGGGGGTTGGAAAATTTGGATTATTATTTTATTATTGTTTTTTTTCCTTATTTAAAAAAAAATATTTTTGAAAAAATTCTGAAATAATTTGTATTGTTAAATGATTATATTTCATTCAATGAAACTTTTATTTCCCCCCCCCCATATACTCCATGCACATTTAGGGATCATTCTTTTATTACGTCACCTCAAATCGCTGGTTTTGAAATTCATAGCAAAAGGAAAGTAATTTAATAAATTATTTTAGATTTTTTACATATATATTTTTGGATTATTTTTAAACAAATTCTGAAAATTGCATTCAGCAAAACTGGCTTCCCCCTCCCCTACTATATACTCCATGTTGGGAGCATTTTTGTATTACGTCATATAAAATTAAAGGGGTTCTGCGGTATTCAGGACAGCTTTCCGAAAATGACTGATGGTTTCAGATTTGTTTCAGAGATTTTTCTAAAAACGTTTTCAAACATTACTAAAACGTGTATAGTGACGTTATACAAGAATGATCCCTCCTTTACGTTTTACCTGCATTCAAGTAGCCTTTGAATGCCAGATTTTATTTTGTGATTTGCGGATTACTGATTACATTTATCTTGCTTGTGATTTTGGTTATTATTAGAGCATTTTAGCGTGATTATTGAGTATATTTTTTTGGTTATTATTTATTACGCTTAGTATTTAGTTACTTATTGCTTATATTGGAGATAACTTTTAGCTTTAATAGCGTTGTAGCTTCCTTATTATTACTTATATACTTGTGCAGCTTTTTAGGCTTTATAGCTGTAGCTTGTTTAATACTTTGAGGTTGCTTATAGCACTTTCAGCATGCTTTTTATTGTTTAATAGTGCTTTCTTCCTTCATTGTTTTTTGCTTTACTCATACTTGGGTAATGTGTGATCACAGAATCACAAACCGCTGCTTCATTTATTTAATTCCTGTAATTCCCATGTGGTTTAGTGGGGGTATGTATAGTAATAATCTTATTAATATTATTAACACATTTATGCACTGATTTAAATGCTCCGTGCCGTGGGTAGTGTGGTGGGTACTTTCGTCATAATATGCATCGAATACGTAGGATTTTACGCAATTCTTTTAAATTCAGCTGTGGATGTTGACTTCATAAGTTCATAAATTCATTTAGGTAATAAATAGGTAAGTTGGATTACTGGGAGAACTATTCTCTCGGGGGAATGCGTATACTTGACACTATATAACTTTGTTTGTAAGTAGTGATGAGCATATTTAGGTATGTAATGTTAATAAGTATAGGCAATAATATATTACGCTAAAATTATAAGAACAACAGTTCCCATATATACTTATATGTATGCTTAAATCCCGTAATAGGAAACAAAACTGGAATTATTAATCAAATTCACCTTGGAGTGACTTATTAACTGCATTTTCTCATCATAATTACCTTTGAGATTACGGAGCGGCGTCTATCATTACTCCGACTTGCTTACGTAGTTACTTACTCTATATACATATTTATATATATACTTTGTTTACTCTATTTAGGTATTACGGAGCTTTGATCTTCGTCTTCAATGATGCTTTACACTATACCAAAACTATTATAGTATAGTTACTTAAGCATACAATAACAAGTAGTATACATTAATATAAATATTACAATAAGTACCGTATACAAAAAGTATGCATGGGATCTTTGGTTTGGACAATAATACAAGCTACCGGGATCATGTAAAATAATGGAGGTTGTGGACGCAGCTGATTATATGAGAGCATTTATATGTACGTACAAGCAGTAATAATCTATTTATAAAAAGATGTTGACTTTTATGGGTGTTAAGACTTGGGACATGTTCTTTTAACAGGTAAACAATGTTCGGCATATCCTCATTATTCTGGTGGAGAGATGTACTAACTTACAATAACAATAAAAGATAATTGGATAAAGGAACACATAAGTATACATACAATAAGGAAAGATATTGAGATCATTATTGGAAACGGTACAACAATAAATGAAATAACGATAATTGTTATTGGAAAGGTACAACAACAGAATATCAGGTGGATCTTCTATACTATACCCTAATGAATTACTAGATCTATTTCAATCCCGTACATATATTCCAATATAGAGTATACCTACATACATAATAATAGAGATGTCTATTATTTAGATATGGGAACCTTATGTACTTGATGTCGGTGATGTACAAAATCGGAGTTATCAAGGTGTCTATTATTGATTATACTTAAGTATATGCCGCCTGAGATTCTTATATAGGCTCCTCCGTCATCTTATCAGCAGTGTCAAGTTTAAGAAATTACCTGACAAGCATTATTTGATAAATAAGATTTGTAATGTCTATAGACTTTACCAGGCGGCTTTATTTAATACTAATTTTTTTAAGATAAATTATCTCCAAGCTTTTTCTCCTCGTTTCCCCTTTTTATCAGCGCACCTATATACAATGTAATGAGTATGAGCTTTCGCAGGAGCCGCCCACGATAAGTTTTTTTGAGTTCGTGATGAAAAGCTAATAATACATGTACTACCTACACTGTACCAAGAAACCATTAAAATTTACAGCATTTGGTAGCATTAATATAGATTAATGGTCAGTTAATTGTCATTTAATGGTCCCCAGGCACATTAACCGCAAAGACAATTAAATTTTTCCCGAACGCCGTTCATTTCTAGTTGGTTCCATTAAGTTACGCGCGAATCCGAACCATTTCAGGTAAAAACCATTTCCCTGAGTAAACAAAAGGACAATTTCCAGTTTGGTTCAATTTCTTTTGTCGGAATTTGAGTGCAAAGGAATTTCACGTTTCTTCCCCTTGTCCGCTATCATACTGTGGCGCGTCATCACTGCACATAATTCATAGGGGAGAAATTTCGTGTTGTGACGACATCCTTGCATTTTGGCTCGAGATTTAAAAAAAAATCCTCAACAACTTGTCGATTTCGACTTTCGTTCGGCGTGTGCCAACGGCCAACAGGCCTTTATTCCGTTACAGCAGCAGCACCCGCAACGACCTTTCATATCTTCCTCTTCCGTTGATTGCAGTTAAAAAGGTGTGTGCCTCGTCTTTATTTTTGAATTTATTATTATTTATTTATCAATAATTATTATTTATTTATTAATAATAATTATTTATTTATAGTAATAATAATTATTTATTTATTAATAATAATTATTTATTTATTAATAATAATTATTTATTTATTAATAATAATTATTTATTTATTAATAATAATTATTTATTTATTAATAATAATTATTTATTTATTAATAATAATTATTTATTTATTAATAATAATTATTTATTTATTAATAATAATTATT
>JAQGAK010000692.1:0-57856 GCA_034696945.1 Lipothrix lubbocki
CTTAAAGTAATTCATCGCCGGCATTTTCATCATTTATTAACATTAATTTATTGCTAAGCCTTCGTCCACCTTGTAAATATGTACAGCCGTGGGATAGAATCAACGAGGAGAGCATCTACGACTTCCCTAAAGTGCATGGCAACGTGTATACATTGCGTACTGAAAACACATTCAATGAGATCATCTAACTGCTAAAATACGGATTTCCACAACGTTGTGATCATTGGATAGGTCTAAAGATGCATTGTCCATCATTTAAGGATCCTGTTAGAAGCAACAAATGGAAAAAACGCGCAAAACTTTTATATTTTCTAAAACTGACTCAACTCTATAACGTGGATCTTTGCAAAAAAAACAATTACCTAATTGGGAAATTAATTCGTCAGTTACACTCAATTTTAGTTTTATTTAAACGACGATTAACGAATAACATAAATAAGATAAATTTCAACTCAACATACGCTCAAGTTAATTTTGTTTAAATGAAATTCATCAGTGTTATAAGCAATAAACAAAATTAACAATCCAATTCACAACGATAAATGAGAAAAAAGATGGTTATAGCCCGATACTGCCTGGAAAAGTATAATATTTTGGTTTTAACTGATACATAGGAGCCGCGTCAGTTTTTAGAGCTTACAAATACACAACGTTATCTGACAAGCATATTCTACAGCGCTGAATTACCTAACAGTAATTACATTCTTATATTGTAACTCGTCAATGCTTCTTTAGGATAGGGCCCCGACGGACGTACAAATATATGGACAAAAAAAAATTTTCTAGCAGAGCTGAGACCGCAACTAATTATATATATAAATGATTAGGTGTTATTTCAGAAGTCGTAATATTCCAAATTTTGATATTACAACTGGTTTGTGTTACGAAAATTGTGATTAATTGAGGTTTAAGAATCTGATTGCTGTTTACGCTTATGCATCCTTTCCTATTCACATAATCATATTTAAGTTACAATAATGTTTTTAAAACTGATTTTTCCGTTCTTGTTACAGGCACTATCGGTTTCTAAGCATAAAATTACATAAATACATAAATTTACAGATGTTCTTACTTTATTGCTCGAGATTTGGATGATAATCCGTTAATCAAATTATTAGAACTGCTAAATACCCACATATCTTAAGATGTGTTTTCGATTGTAACGGAATTAAAAATTGTAGTGAATAAATTAAGTTAACAAAATAAAACCAGTTACTACCTTTTTTGGTAAACAAAATAATAATATTTTTAAGCCATCATCCGGCTACAACCGATTTTTCGGGTCTATCTAAAGAGTAATACCGAGTTTTAGCTGAATAATTGAACAAAATCGTCTTAGTTGATGTCCCTGAGCTATTTGTTACAAATATATTAGAATGAGTTTGGACACAAAAACCTGAGGGCATTGATTTACGACCCGAATTAAAATCTAGTACGATTGGGTAAAAAAGCCCTTAATGAGATTAATTAGATTAATGAGAGGGAACATGCGCGATACCGCGAGTATAAACGCTAAAAAGAGAAACCCGGGGAAACTAAATCAAAGATAGACCATCCGTATAAGCATAAATCCGGAGTAAAGGAATAGTAGCGGGATATTAACGATGTTGCTCTTGTTCCTTTTATTAAATCGTTATTCACTCTGCATCCATTTTCTGAATTAGGGTGAATTAGAGGCTAATGCAAGCGATAAGGTATTGAATTAAATTTTGAAAAAACAATTGAGTAAGAACTTTAAGAATAACAATAATAACGGTTTTATTGATTTTGGGCCTAGCTCTTTCAATATTCACAATTTAAATTTAAATGTTTTATTGTTTTAAAGCACATCTATTTAAAGAAATTATACATTTTGTTTGTGGATACATAATCGTTTTTCTTAATCGAAATATACCAAGCCAACTTAATATCAACAAAATCTAGATTTGAATTTTCAACTAACTCGCTTCTCAAGTCATATACTTATTTCTTTACAGTCCACTATTAAGTGCACAAATGACATTTGTTTGTTACATTCAGACTTTGTGTCCGAAATACATTCTCGAAATACGTTTCTAGGTTCAGCCGTAATCTGGAGATAACACTGGCTTTTATAATGGGTACTATGGAATTAAAGTAATTTTCTTGCTTTATTCTAGTTTTAATGTACTTATAGTGCGGAATCCGACTGGAGTTCTGCATGCTGGAAATATCTTTATTACGGCAACTTTAAGAATAAAAACGTTCTCGACATGAAAGTGAGCAAATTTTTTATTTATAAATAATTTGCGTATTAGCATAGGTAAACATATGGCATTTTGTCCGCTTTAGTATTCAAAATTTCGAAAATCGGGGTATTTCGGACTTTGCTCTGAAACCGAATTAGGTACTGACAAATCAATTGTCCAATTTTGATGAAATTTCTATTAAAATTCATAAAATCTTATGTTCCTAGAAATGTTTTTTGTTGTTTTGAAACTTTAAATTTCAAGAGTCCAAAATTTTGAAAAACCGACAAAATCTATCAAAATCCGAATCAAGTTCCGAACTCAGAACTCATGAGCTATAGTGGTTAATATGTAACCACAATGACCCCCTATATACAAAAGTTGACCAACTTTGCTTACCTTCAGGTGCAGAACGTTCCTTATTCTTAAAATGCTTACTCATTGTACAATAAAATAATTGTATGCAAAATAGAATGAACTGATGTAAAATAAACAACAAATTAGACAATAATGCAGACAAATTACACAAATGTAAAAATTATAATTGAAAAATCAGTACACAATTTAAACTGTTTATAAGTACAAAATAAATTCTATAATGAAATAATTTACGCAAATTAAAATAATTAATGCGAAAACGAATTTTAAAATGTCAAAGACAACAAATAATTTTAAATAAAATAATTTACTTTCAAAAAACTTAACATTGTGTGGGCATGTTTTTTGGACTCATTTCTGTACCTGCTATTTCCGAAGAGCGTTCAGTGTTTTGCAAAGCAAGTCTATGTGTTCCCAGCCCCATGAAAGGATCTAGAATGATAGAGTTGAAAGTTAGAGAGTCTGAGACATTCTACAGTGGAGAATCCCATTTCATATGAATTGGATTTCTATCGGAATCTTGCGAGTAATAGTTTTCAAGAACTGTGTCACTTGAGATTTGGACTTGGACCAGTTTGTTATCTCTCACCCTCCAGCAAAGTTCTATTACACTCCATTCCCTTCATCTCTACTTGCGACATGCATAAACCTTCTCTTCTTCCTTCCTCTCTATCTCTTCCAAACCATTTTTACGACATTTACATCTTTTCCTTTCTCATGTTTGTCTTTCCTCCTGCCTTTCCTTATAACAATGTCCGTACATGGAGTACATATCGCTACTCAGAACCTTTCGTCCGCCATCCTCCAAGCTTCCCTCATGTCTCCGTAATTATGCATATTCCTTCTTACACACTCCCTATAGGCTTCGTATGTATAATCCACCATATGCACACATGCACTGCACTTTCTCCCGCGCGAACCGCCGTCCCTCATGCTTCCAAAGCTGTTCCGCCTATAAATTTCTCTCTCTTGTCTCCCATCATGTTCCTTGTGTACACTGCGGATGGACCAAAGGAAATCTTGTTCACCGGCCTGATACACTCGTCTTATGAATGTTTTACGAGATGCATTTCACCCTTTATTTGACTTTCGCGTCCTCAATACTCTGAGCAGAAATCGCGGAGGTTGGAGCAAGGGGTACATCTGATTTTCCTCCTCGCTCCTGCATGTGCAACAACATCTGGTAATTCTTGTTGTTATGGGAGAATTTAGCTCACAATGAAAATATGGTGAATGAGCTTTTCTTGTTTGGAGAGTCAATCTGTTTAGCGATAAGTAGATCGGAAAATATCTGGAGGACATCTCCTCATCTCTCCTTTTCTTATGAACGGATACGCGAAGAGGATGCAAGACTGCAGACATCCACTTATGGACTTGCTACGAATAACCTTATTGTCCTCATCCGGATCTCTATAATTCATGGGTTCCACATTTAAATTTTTCCACCGTCATTTTCCCATTTCCTCCACCTTCATCCTTGGATCAGGAAGGAGGTATGATGGTGCAAGTCCAGCGTGAGAATCTGATTTTTATTATTGTGCCAATAAAACGCGCGCGTGTTTTTCTATGTTATTATATGCATGTCGTCGGCAAAGGATCCCAAAGTACCAATTTCTATACCATCAACATAGAAATTGGTACTTTTTGATACTTCGCCGACGATGTATGCTATGTGAGATTCAACAATATAGGAACTACAAGTTTGCACTTATGACTACAACTGTGTATAAACGTTTTATTATAAGCACACTTTTCTAAGGAAATTATAGGCAGAAACGACTAATAAGGGGTTGTTCCACCATGACGGTTCATGCAAACAAAAAGGAATTTATTAGCGAGACAGTAATGAGAAGCGGGAAAATTTGCTTAGTGAAGTTCGTAGGACAACTAAACGCGGCATGAGTAAAAATTGTGGAAAAATTGACTGCTCGTGTGGAAAGATGTGGATTGATTGACCCTGACGAGGAGGCATATGAAAAGATAGGGAAGAAGGAATAATAGGGCAGAAGAGGGAAAAGAAGAAGGGAGGACGCAGACTTAATAATGTACGGCTGTGGACTCATAATGGGAACGGAGGTTTTCTCTTACTGCTGCTGTCGCTGACCATGCAGCAGCACAGATTGGCCGAGGTTAACGAGACATGCTGAAGAGCAGTCCATAATCCACGCACCCGTCCCAAATTCTATCCATGCTCCTCGCCTTCCCTCGCAAACTTTCATTCCAGCTTGTTACTATTCCATGTCAGAGAGCATTTCCCTCTGTCTTGACTTACTCCTTTGTAACAATTGGCTGCATTATATTTGATTTTTTCTCGTCCTTTCACAAACTTTTCCTCCGTCCTTCCATTTCTCCAAGTACAATTTCCCTACAACCCGAAATCCCGCAGGTCTATAAACTAGATATACACGATTTCTCCGTAGCTACTACATAAGCACTAATAATCCTCCTGTCTGCTCACAGTTCACTAGTTTTTATTGTCTGAAGACTATGCAACAGTAAAAGCAATCTCCAAAACCATTTCTCATGTCCGTCTGGCTGCATCATGCGCGCCAAAAACCAACAAAGCCCTGATCACGCTCAAAAAACAATAATTTCTAAATTCATGAATACATTGCTCTGCATGAAATATATTCGAAATATTTTGTGTTCCTATACTGCTTATTGCGTTCATTTTAAATTGAAGCAGTCTTTAACAACATTAAAAAATTAATTAAACCATCCAAGTCAGGGAAATATTCCATCGGTTTAAAAAAAATCGAAACATCATTGTAATGAATTGAGGGTCTTGGGCATGAAAATAGATATAGGAGCTATCTAGATATAGGCCGACGGGAAAAAATTAATGCGGAAATTAAATTTGGCTTATCCTTCAAGAGTATGTATGTATATTCTGTTATACGAATAGACAAGTATAGGAAAGCGGATTAAGAAAGCGAAGAACCCGCGCAGTTCAGGAAGAAGAGCTTTACTCCTGCGGAAGTCTTGCTAATTTTTTAGGCGAAAGCCGAAATATTAGGCGAAGGGTGATGGAGGCTGATGTGCAGAATAAAGTGCTTGGCAGCTGGGGATGTGCAGCATGGAGATTGTGATTGTAGTAGAAAGGAGGCCGGAAGACAGGAGTTTGTTAGTTGAGATGTTGGAGGAAGATGGGATATGATGATGACACCACGTTAGCGTCTGTCTTCCTCCTCAAAAAGTGTCTGTCATCTTGATGGATTGCTTCTCCAGTATTTAGTCTCCTCTTACTTCCCAGTCATTATGCCAGCATTTCTCCCATTAGAACCCTCTTTTTTATTTGCTTTTATATCCAACAACATCATGTATACAAAAATTTAGGCAGAAAAGTGCACAATGCAATTCCTGTACATATGGGTATTTAACATTATGAATGTTGGACATTCCAAGTTGAATTTTAATTTGTAATCTCATGAGAAATTGATTCCTCGGTGATTTAAATTACATTTTATGACCTATATGAACCTATATAACCTATATGACATAATTAGAAAAAAGATTTAAACCAGCGAAATTTAATTTAATTAAATGTGAAAATAAAGTCTATTCTTAAAGGAGATTTTTTATTATAAATTAGTTAAAACCGCCGAGGAAACATTAAGGCTCCTCAAAGAAACCGTCAGCATCTGCTTTCGGCGACAACAGAAAGGTATAGCGTAATCTAGAAAAGATTCTTCCCGCAATGTTGATGAGTGAATAGTGTGTGTAAGGTCCTTTCGGGTCTTTTTATTGTCTCTGATTCGTGACACTTGGAGGAATTTATGCAAAAGAGCGAGGTGGTTTGGAAAGGGACTTGGTGAGAATGTGAAAGTTGTTCATTTGCTGCTCCTCCGGCCAGGAAGCAAAGCATATGCATATGAGATAGAGGAGCGTTTGAGAAAGGGAGGAAAAATTCCCCACAATATTCTTTTTGAAGTCTACAAGAAAAACTGGTGTGACATGCGAAATAAATCATTGTAATTTAAGAGCATTGCTCCATGGAACGTGAGTCTGTTTTCCTTGTGCAAAATTTTTCTCATCATATTTCCTCATGCTTTCTCCCCATTGGAAGTATCTTCCTCCTCCACTATAAGAATACACCTCCTCTACATACATATAGGAAATAGCGTGTGTGTGTGGAAGGGAAAATATATGAAACATGGAATTTGCGTTGGAATTTGCTAGTGTGGTTGTATGTGTGAGCGTGTGTGTGTGTGTGGAAGGAGGAAGTTGAGCAAACAGTGTTGGAACTCCAAACGTGCCTCCTCCTATCTCCGCTCTATAGTGTGGTCCATGAGGTGTGAACAGCTTGTCTTTCATTTACAAAACTCAACTCTCGGTTTACCACATGCATGACTCCACTACGCCGAACATATGTTCCCCTTGTTCACTCCACACAGCCGATTCCCTTCAAATTCAAATTTCTGCCCATTTGCTCATGCAATCCTCCCGCTCTCTCCGCCACACACTTTTACATACCGGGCTATCCATCAGACAAGAAAAACAACGGGATTCTTTCCCTTAGATGTAAATATAATTGCATGGATATAATATATGCATATATATAAAATATACACGATATACATATTTACACTATACACATATAATTTCTCAAAGATTTTCTTCACAGACTACCCGAAAAACGAGAGATTGTCCACATTGTGTGGCAGGTAAATATGCAGACCCACATGTGCCGTGAGAATGTGGTGTAAAATATACATCCAGTCATTAAACTGTACAGATTCCCACAGTTCTGTCCCGATTTTGCAAATGCTCACATGCCCGCTCACCTATTTACATCCACACAAATCATGTGTACGCACACAACCAACCAGCCTACCAACCACATGTGTTCACGCTGACTGGAGGGCGCCTCAACAAATTACTCCGCTTCGTTAGATTTTAACTCTCTGCTCCACACTCACGGATTCCATCATCAGGCATAAATTATTGAGCCAAATTTTGATTTATGCCCACGGATGTTTGCGTGTGCGAATTTTTTCTTCAACAATATTTCACTCAAGAGTCCACGACGGTACCATAGCCCAGTCTTTGTGTAATTTTTAGGTCATCTCAGTCTTACGTGTTCTTTAAAATCTTACGTATACACAGAAGACCATGAGATATATACATAGTAGAAAAGATATTTTCAAAAATATATCTATCATCTATGAATCTTAATGTAGGTGTGTAGTTTTTTTTACTCCAGTGCTCTCTTCAATACATAAATAATTGTAAACAAGCCCTGAGAATACTTCAAGGAGAGTTTCAAGAATTGGATTGGTCATGGAAAGTAAACAGACAGGCTTAAGGGCTTTTCAAGTATGTTTCCAACACTATTTCTTTCCAATCTTTTAACATTATGCTAACATGCGCTTATTCTTATTCCTTGCACAGCTCTGGTTGGTAATAAAAGAAATTCTGATCGAATTCTTAGAAGATTTTAACATGCAAATCATAGAAGATTTAGAAAATTTTAGAATTTTAGAAAATTTTAGAATTTTAGAAAATTTTAGAATTTTAGAAAATTTTAGAATTTTAGAAAATTTTAGAAAATTTTAGAATTTTAGAAAATTTTAGAATTTTAGAAAATTTTAGAATTTTTTAAAAATTTTAGAATTTTAGGAGATAATTCTTAAAAGATGTAAATAATTCTTGGAAGATTTTAATTGAATGGTCCCTTTTTCAGTGTTTGTTGAACATGTTCTGCTAAGGTGTATTGCCTAACTAAATTTATTGTGCTGATGTTATCTGTTACTTTGCTCACCCGGACGCTTTCACTCAATCATTTTCGGCGGTTCTCTTGGGAACGGGGAGCAAGAAAAGGTTCAGTTGGCATGAAAAGGTATGGAAAAATTATCTCGTTATGCAAACAACAGTAGTATGTAGAATGGGCAGGAGGAAGAATGAAGGACGCAGGGCGTTGGAGAAACCAAATGAATTTCTCATAAAAGTAGTTACAACTAACTCGTTTCATGTTTTTACATCTACATACATCATCGCCTTTTCCCGTCAGGGAACCTTATTTCCCAGCAGCAGCGTCTCGGGGCCGGTCAGGAAGAACGTGAGGTTTGGAGCTTGGGGAGTGCAGGAGCAGGTGTGTTGAGATAGCCGAGGGCGGTTGTGAGCAGGCGGATTTTTGGCTGGCGCCGAAGGTGAAGAGCCCCCTGAAGACGACGGAGCGGGAGCTGATAAGGGCGGCTGAAGGAAGTTGCATTGCATATTTAGGGTGTGTATGCAAAACTAATGGCGGGCTGGGAGTCTGTGGGGAGGAAGGAGAAAAGTGAAATGAAGTGAAAAGAGTGGTTTTCTCTTGCAAATTTAATGCGGGAACCACCCTATTCTCCCCATATGCTTTCACACCTTCCTATTATCCTAAAAACAGATTCATTCTTCCCTATTGGCCCTTGGCACGGAATACCAACATTGTGGCAAAATAATAGTTAGTTCCCCATCAAACCATGTACCCCCCAACTATCATCTCATGTCAAACCGACCTTCCACTTTACACCAACAACTCCCACATCACCATTTCCTACATTTCATAAACATTCCCCGCTTTCCTTTATTTCCTCCATCCCATCCCAAACACAATCAAAAACTTATTCTCAAACCTTTTTAATTCTAAATGCTTTCTTTCATTTTCCCAACATGAGCAGAGTAATTTT
This sequence comes from Lipothrix lubbocki, assembly GCA_034696945.1. Taxonomy (NCBI): domain Eukaryota; kingdom Metazoa; phylum Arthropoda; class Collembola; order Symphypleona; family Sminthuridae; genus Lipothrix; species Lipothrix lubbocki. Next base: position 9,248 of record JAQGAK010000692.1, read on the forward strand.
GTTTTTATTTTCTCCCGTGAATTTTTTGAAGCATTTTTAATGTTTTTCAACCGTTTTCCAAAGGGTTTCAAGTTTTTTCAGGTTTTTCAAGGATGTTTTTAATGTTTTTGAAACGCTTTTTTCAGGATTTTTTAAACGTTTTTTCCATGCTTTTTTGAATGTTTTTTTAAAGAATTGTTTTAATTTTCCCGGGAATTTTTAAAATTTGATTCCGGGAACATTTTGCGTTTTTCTTCCAGGAATTTGTTTAGGTTAAATTAACTTCTGACATTGCCCACTCATTTGTTTTCCCTTCTATGCATATGTTCCGGGCCAGGTTCCGCACCCTTCGGAACAAAAATATTCGGAGTGGAGTTAAAATATACAGACATGTACACGTTTAGGTTAGAAGTTACAGCGTATTCATTATGAAGTCTAGAGCAGGTTAACTGAGTGGTCTCCCCTAAAATTAAGGATGACGAGTTGGAAGTGGAGCAAATTTTGCATACAATGATCCAGCTATTTATTTATCGTGGGTAGTTGGAAAGTTGAAGTTTGGGGAGGATGGGAGAGAGGGGGAGCGTAAATTGAAAGCCGGGCTGGGTGATGGGTGGGGAGAGTGTGGGATAATAAAGTGGAAGCGATGAGACTTTTGGTCTTCAAACGAGCGACTTGGTCCGTGGCGGACTTAATTGATAAAAATTGGGAAAGTGGCGGGAAACCTCCCTCCTCACTCTGTCCTCATGACTCTTCCTCCCTGGCGCCCACATGAACTTTACTTTTTTAAAATTAGTCCACGCCAATGATTAATTTCTTATGTCAGCTTAATAGAATTAAGCCTTGATGTGTTGTCGCAAACTTTTTCTCCTCAAGCCTCAAGGTATTCCCGAGCTCCGGAGCATTCGCGTCATTCCAGCCCATAACATCCAATGATTAATCATCCCCTGTCGCTCTTTTTTCTTCCCAATTTTTCCCCAAGAATAGCCCGTAAAATAGATGCAGATATGAGCGTCAACCGAGTTGTTGGTCACAGCTTGTGAGAATTTCACTCTCATTTTTTCTAGATTTTATCCGGAATCGAAACATCAAATTCAGTCAAAATCCCTATAAAGTGAAAGTTTAAAATTTTCTTTAAATTTTTTTTGCTAGATTTGGTACATAATTTTGCTAGAGAATATTGCTAGAAAATTTGACGAGAGACTTGTGATTTTTAATAACAATAATGTCTTTGAAGAGAAGGGAAGGGAAGGAAATTCGTCTTAAATGGGAAAAGCATGAGAAATGGTTTGGGGAAGGTTGTTGTATAAGTAGGAGTGACAGTAAGGATGGAGGGGAAGTAAAAGGTTATTCCGATAATGATTTATCACTTTTTTGTGGCGCTTAAAATGCCGTGAAATAATCTAGGTCGGTTATTATTATTCCCACAATCTACCTTCCACGTCCAAATGGCCCAGAAAATCTAATTAGGTAAGTGGAACGGCAGGGATTGTGGAAGAATTGAGTCAATAAACACCTCAGAATAACTCTTGCTCCGAGACTTTCCCACTTCGACACTTCGCGGAGTGCGGAGTGTGGGGCATTCTCACTGCGAAAGGACTAAAAAGGAAGTGATGAGGCTGTGGGGGAGAGCGTTAAAGTAGATTTGCCGCCAATGAATTTTAAATGATCTCCTAAAAGTCAACATTGAGTGAAATAGTTTTAGTTGTGTGTGACTTGACGAGACGAGAAGATTAATTATTAGCGTCATTTCCATAAAAATAAAAGGCGTTTGAGTGGAAAGATTAATTGTGTTTACGACTCGCTCCAAGCGTTGCTTCATGAATATGGAATTCCTTCCTGTGAGCAAAACTCTCTCTCTCTCTCTGCAAGTTCTACGTTTTGTTTTTCCTATATCTTTCCTATATATTTTTTCCTCCCTATAAGGAAATATACTTATCAGGGAGTTATAAGGGAATATACTTGCTATATTTATCCTTTGCCCGCTTTGTTATTTCTGTCTTCGGAATCTGGACTCTCCCGACCGTTCCTCGTGCTCTCTTGTCCACGTATGCATATTTTTCGGCTCTTGCTGGGCAGTGCGGGGAAGAATTTTTGGAAGGAAGGGCGGTTGTAATGATAAGAGATATTAGTAGGCATGGAGCGGAAATTATTTCCTTGAACATGCTCTCAACTATACTACAATGTCAGAGTTATGGAGGGAAAAGTTGAGTCATTCCCTCTCTTGTTATTTGCACGTTATTTCAAGCAGCCTGGCCTATCTCCCTCGCTGCATTCCCTTCCTCAACTCACTCAAACGGCGGCGGCATCAGTCAGGCGGGAAAAAACTTTCGACAAGCATTATTTGTGAGAACGCGCGTCCACATACGGAGTTATTACTATGATTATTGTCATGATTACCAACTTTCACTGCATTACGTATGAGTCTCCGTAACCCTCCACATAGTTTGTCTACAAGATACTAAAAAAACACTCTCCTCCTCACCATCCTCATCAGCCCATTTTCACTTGTTCAACACTTGTCACAAAAGCTTAATTTTTCACATTTCCCCCTCTAGTCTTTGTAAACTTCCCTTTCTTCTCTTTTCTCCAGCTATTTATGTATGTTTCGAGAGTATTATTGAGGAATTAAATTAAGTCAACATTCAATTCCTCCCTGCATTTCTGCTTCTTTCCACAGCCAACGCATTGGTTTCGTCAACGCTTGACAATACGTTGTAGCACTTTATTTAATTTTTTAAATAAGTCTATTATTGTATACAAATGTAGTTTTGTATGCATATGAGTAATTATTTAACAATTGCTCCAATCTACATATTTTCACTTCTCTGAGCAACATCATTTTCACGAATTTCTTTCATAAAACCTTGCGCTCGGAGGATTCTTGAATTTCTCTCTCCTTCTCTTCGCATTTTAAAAGGCCGGGCCGGAAACATTGAAAGTATTCAATTAAGATTCTATCGTGTTGTCTAAACACACGCGCATAATGTTGATGTTTCCTCCGCTAAAAAGTCCCTTCCCATGCGGAGATATTTTTCATTAAAAACACATCCGGAAATTAAAAAATTGAAATCGGGACAAAGCCCAGCGTTTGAAATTGGGAGGAAATGAAAGGATTTGTTCGCAAGTTATCTCCTCTCTCATTTTCTTTATTTCTCATTCCATGTGGAGCATTACCACCTAAAATAAAATTCAATTTCATCCTTATTTATATACTCTATTTTCCCCGCCTCTGCAGACTCTCTGATTGTATTTAAGCGCTCCCAGAATGAAAATATTGTTTGCATGGCGATGGCTTGCTCCGTTTGCTCCACGGAGGAAACGTATGTAGATGGCAGAAATTGTGATGAAAATGAGAAAAATTTCATGGGGAGAAACGGCAGATCGGGCGGAAGGACGTTGATGAACATGATTGTTTGAAGTATTGTGGAGCTTTTTACGAATGTTCTGGGCGGATGATACGACTGGGTTTTTCAAGAAATTGGCCCCATGCTGGAACGTTCATCTAATAGAGATGAATTAAATTTTAATGGAAGCCAAGTTAGTGGCTTTGGGGCAAAACGGGAGATTTGGGGAGCAAATTCCTCGAGTGAACTACGGTAACGGCAAGGAAGGATGGCCAACTCCAATGTACAGAAGATGAGCGGGCTGAGAAAATTCTACGCACCCCTGGAGATTCAATCTCCAAGTCTGTCCTACCAATAGGCAATATAAGCATATTGTGTGTGAGATTCTGGAATTGGAACTTGTTCAAGCAACATTTTCCGCATAAAATTCTTTCTTTCCAAGCCTCTGATCCTTCCGCCACTCTTGTTTCCACATAATCTGACCTGTAGCTTTTGGCTCTTCTTTCAATCTTGGCTCGTATGTATATGTATTCGCCTTTAAGGGCAAGAACTACAAGAAATTTCCACATTTCCCCACACATTTTCTTAAGTTGCCCAAACAATTTCTTAAATTTCCCACAAGTTTTCTTAAATTTCACACAAATTTTCTTAAATTTCCCTCATATTTTCGAAAATTGTGCAAAGGTTTTTCAAGGTTCTACAATTTTTTTAAATACAAGAATAAATGTACAAAATTTACTAAAACTTTCTACAGTGCCAAAAATGTTCCAATATTCGCGATAGCTGTTTTTGACTTTTGGACTGAGAGCATTTGCATACGTGGTTGTAGCTTGATGCATGAATACATAAATGGGATTTTCGGATTTTGTGTTGTTTGTCTGTCCCATTATAAAATCCTTATAGTGAATGATGGCGTTTGGAATTTGGTCTATCTTACTCTACGGAGTTCCATTGTAGGAGAATGTGGCACATAGGGCTCTTAACACCAAGGGAAGTTTTTAGGTGGAGAGAGTCCTTGTCCTTCGGTTGGCTGAAGAATTTATTCAGTGGATCCATGCTCCCTCGCCGGACTTGAATGCTGGCAATTGTTCCAGAAAGTCATATGTTGTTAAGAATTTTGGAGGGAAATATATGTTGCTGTTGGAGATGTACAAGGCCGATTATGCCTCATGCTTCTCCAAATTTACTTGTACAATTTTACTTTATAACCTCTCTTTTTGTTCTGTTTTTCATTGTGCACATTTCCTCCTCCATCTTTCCCTTTTCTTCTTCCACTCCTGGTCATAAATTCCCCAAATGTATCAAGATTTACAGATGTTCCTTCTCCGGAAGTATCAAAGATAAAACGTGTTCGCTCAACTTACGCAGCTCTCTACTACTCCTTCCCTGTGTTTGTCTGTGGAGAACACGCAGACAATGTCGCCTCTCTTCTCTCTTTTCTCAGCCGCCAGTTCAACCAAATTTAACAAATCTTCTGCCATTTTTTATTCCCCCAGATAATTCATTCGCCTCTTTCAATTCAATACTCTTTATCATGCAAGGATTTCCAACTGGCTAACAAGCTTGCTCATGGGTTTTAAACGCAAAATTTCATAACGCAAAATTTCATATAAGCTCTAAGAACCATTAGCTCATCTAAGTTTAAGATAATTAAAAATACTACAAAATACGTACAAATACATACAAAATGTCAAAAAATACTTTAAAATACTACCAGATACTTAAAAAATACTTTAAAATACTACAAAATACTTCAAAAGTATTACTAGATACTTAAAAAATACAACGAAATACTTAAAAAGTACTACTAGATACTTGAAAAATACTACAAAGTACCTAAATGGTAATACCAGATACTACAAAATACTTAAATAATACTACCAGATACTTAAAAAATACAACGAAATACTTAAAAAGTACTACGAGATACTTAAAAAATACAACGAAATACTTAAAAAGTACTACGAGATACTTAAAAAATACTACAAAATACTTAAAAAATACTACAAAATACTTAAAAAATACTACAAAATACTTTAAAATACTACAAAAGTACTATTAGATACTTGAAAAATACTACAAAATACTTCAAAAGTACTACCAGATGCTCAAAAATACTTTTAAAAATACGTAAAAATAGACTAAAACTAGAAGGATTTTGTAATGGAGAAGTGATCACGAGTTTGTTAGTGCCAGAAAAATATGAACGGCCTGCAGGCATCCATCCTTGCCCACGTGATCATTAATCATTAGAAAAAATAGGGTTTGATAGGTTTAGTATGATACATGACTTTTCCCAGCGCAGTCATTCCAATTGGCTCCGACATTCTTGATGCAGTCGCGTAAAAACCTGGCTTTGTCAAGTTCCGCCGTCGCAATCACTGCCCCAGGCACTCTCCTCCGTCTCAAATCAAAACTTGAATTTTAAGTTTTTTCTTTTCTTTACTTCTTTTAGTAGAGCTGATTTCTAAACTAAAAAGCACTTTCACTTGTAGTGCGATTGGTAAGTATTTTTACTTTCTCCCCACGTCTGTCGACGACGTCGAGAAACAAAGGGAAAAACAATTCCGAAAACTAACTTTCCAATAAAGGGAGATAACAAGAGTGAGATAAAAATACAAGTTAATGCAAAGGGAACTTCCTCTGGGAATTGTCGTATTTTTGGGCGGTTGAACGACCACATGTCCCACGACTCATGCTCTTCATATTGCTCATAGGCTAACCGATACAGATGCTGCTGTCAAAACTGCATCACTGGGGAGAAATAGAAATTGTTCTGGAGCTCGATATCAACGATTCAACGATATCAAGGAGGGTCATTCAAACGACGTCCAAACAACGACAGGTTTTCTGATGGCGGTCAACATCGGGGATTTGGAACACTCATGTTCAGTCGCCTCTCGCATCATTTAGCTGTGCTCTCCTTCACCTTTTGTGACACAACTTGTGCTCTACATGAGACATAAAATTAAGGAAAAGCCCTGAGTCAGGGAAAGCGACGATGACTCGAATGTTTTTTTGGTGGAAATAAAAAAGGAATTTAATTCCCGGAAACACTGTGTGGAGTATATTAGTATGAGAGCTCGGGATCGTTGGAGCAATGAAAAGAAAAGGGACTTGAAAAGGAATAAGAGAGGCGAAAGTTAGGAAAAGTGTTAAAAGTAATACAAAAGTTAAGGGAAAGCTGGTAGAGCAATCCATCGGTCGCAAAAGGCCTCCACTTTGACTTCCATACATCGATATAATGTTGGATGAGGTCCACGGACCCTCATAAATTTCCCCTGCTGCTCCCAAAAAGACCGGAGTGAGAGGAAAGAAGTCCAGTGAGTTCATTTCTTCCTTGGCGAAAAAAGCTTTGCTTTCTCTCATCGGCTTCGTTCTCTCCCGGTCAACGTCTCTTCCGTAGCATTATATAGCGTTTACACTGACCATTTTATTGGAGAAATATCGTCGGGCGATCCGGGCGAAGAAGCCAAGAATAGAGAGGAATGAGGAAAATCTCTGACACGGCACCAATGAAAATTCCCTTTTTTCCCAGTTGAATTCCCATTTCATCGAATGTGTTCCAAGTCTATTATGGCCTATCATTCCAGCAGTCATAAAATCTTTTGCTTTGGTTTTCCTTTAGTTAATCGACCGAACATGGTCGACGTCCACGAGGACCTGCATTTTCATACGACGAGCATTTGCTGCACTTGATGAGCAACCATCGGCTCGTTCTTCCCACCATCACTTCTTGCCCCTTCTTCCTCCGAAGTACATTTGAATACTAAAAGTACCCGGGCAACTCTTCCCGATCCTTTTATTTACTCATCGGATCTTCCCTTTATGTCTCCATAAATCCTTTCATTGTTATTGAAGTCAATCACTCCGAGCATCCACCGCGTGTACATTTTTTGCGACGTCCCAACTCGACCGACCATAAGCTTCCAACGCTTCCCCGCCTGTTCCCCGGTTTTGCATCCAAATAAATAAATTACGTCTGTTCCAAGTGTAATTTCAGTTTTAGCGATAAATCCGTCCTCACAACGGATCATCTTCAAAAACTATTACTTATCGGGCTAGAAAAACTCGGGAGGAAACATAAAAGTTGCTGCTTCTCTGGTTCCTCGGCGGCGGTCAAACCAACCGAAGGCATTCAGCTCTGAGGTTTGTGTACAAACAAAGGAGCTTATGTCTTCTTTTGAAGATCCAGCCTTTGAGTGCCTCCCTGTAATTCCTGCACGTTTGCTCAAAATAAATATATCTATTGACAAACTGCTTCTGTTCCAATGGGCCCGATCAACTATCACTTTTACTCAGAAATCACTTTTTAAAGGAAGCTTTATTTTCTAGACAGTCCTTCTAAGCGATAATTTCTTGGTTGTAATTGCTTAAAGTCGGAGCATATATGCTTACAAAGCGAGAGCAGGAAAGATAGGATCTTGTTCTTAAAAGGAGCGTCATGCTTGAAGACTCCCGAAGGCTGGCGGAGGTTTAGCTAAGAAGAGAGGAAAATCTGTGGAAAAAAGGAAGAGAGTGGAAAGTGAATGTATAGGTTGCGACAGATTTCGAAAAAGACTATGGAGAAAGTCCATGGCTTGATTCCAAGATTATAAAGAAGCTTAGATTTCATTTCTGGTTCGTCAACTTTTATGACAAAAACCACTTTTCCGCTAACAAGAACAAAAGCCTGAATGCAATTCTCGGTTATCTCGGAAATTTTTACTGCCCGCATTACTACGTCTTTCCCTCTCCAATATTATCTCTCGCCTCCGGCCTATAACTTCCCTTTACATATAGCCCTGCACTTGTATCAATACGTAATTATCAGAAGATATAAGCCGACCCAGCCTCCTACCCAGCACCCAGCTTCCCATACTCAAGTTTACATACCCACGGTTCTTACTATTAGCGCCGTGGCTGGTGGGTGAAACCATTGAAAATGCAGACTATTGTGCAAAAATTCAACTGTAATAATTGCTACTCCACTCTGCCAACCTCCTTGACAGTTAACCTGACAATCTTATCAACTAATGTTTAATTTTCCCACGCACAATTTGCCCATGTCTGTTTAACAAAGCCTCCGCTTGGCAAAGTAACATTTGGACTAATTTAATGGTAACAGTGGGCTTTACAGATGGAATGCAACCTTAATTTATTTTTATTGTTTTACGTAAGATTTGCGCTTCCATCTTGCCCAGATGGACAAATGTGAAAAAAGTCAAGTTGAATTAAAAATGTATAATAAATTATTATTTAATAACTTATTTAATATTTTTGAATTATTTATTTATTAATTTTTAGACAATTTATTTATTATAATTTCAATTATAGACATTGTTCAGTAAAATATACAGAAAATTATTGACGTTAAAGGTGGTTGAATGTTCAGTGGGAAGGAAAAGACAAGATTATAGCTGAATTCAATATTTCTCAGGATAAAGAGAATTTCAAAGGGCTTAAAATGACCCAGAGGAGGCATCGGGAACTAATAAATGAGCCATAGGTTTTAAGGGTACTGAACTGCTGCACCGCCGTTTCTTTTCCTCCCGATCAGTGTTACCAACAACAACAACGAGAAATAACATGGTGGGGAAATGAGTTGGTGGAAATGGATTCCCGATCAAATAGATTCTGCTGCACATTTCTCAGTCGGGCTCAATTACTATTTGGACGCGACTCAAGGTGTGCGGAGACTCCCAAAGGTGTGTGGATTGCTTTGTGGAATACTCAGAGCACACTGCATGGAGGAGAGTCGGTGAGGAAGGATGCAGTCTCATTCATTCCAATATAACTAGCTTCATCCGGTCCGCTCTTTCCTTCCTGCCAGGCCACTGACTTCCAGCAATGTCGACGATTCCGCTCTTCACTCTCATCGCCTCTTTCGTCTCCACCACAATCTCTGATTGGGTTTACGGCGATGAATAATGCATTCGCGTTTACAGAAGAAACCGCTGCGGTTTCCCCGACATATTCTCCAATGAGTTCGCCGGGTAATTTACAAACTTATACACTCTCCTTCTTGTTACTTCCTTCCCTCACCATTCGATGGGAACTTGCTCTGGATGAGCCGTGCCAGTTCAACGGACCACATAACCACGCCAAACTCTAACCATATTGCGTCAAATACCTATTTATAGATATTCCATCAAGAGGTAATGAGTCCAGTACTTAACTTTCCCTTCCTTGCGAAACATCGCACTTCATTCATTCAACTCATAATCTTTCAGCTCCGTACAGACGTACGGACATACACTATTACATGAGGAGCCGCTGGCGCTGACCCTGAAAAGGGACGAGAGCCTTGAATTAAGGATCATTCGATGTCATTAATTTGCAGAAGAAACTTCTCGTCCCGGTTCGGTCCTAATTAAGGATACAATTCGGAAAGCATTCTCTCTCGTCTTTTTGGCATCCTATAGGCGAGACACCTTAGGCAAGGAGGTTTTTATTCGTAGTTTCATTTTTCCTATTTGTTTATGAGTTAGCTTAGTTGTACTGCTACCTCCCGCTATCAGTAAAAGGTGGGAAATAAAGAAAATGGTTTTGATACAAGTTTTCTACTAGTAATTAGTCCATTCCGAATTAAAACCTATAAATATAAATGCACCTAAATTAATATTTATAGTGTAAAATATGCCTAATGATAATTAAATTTGCTATAATGATTGTAATATTAATGAGACATGAAAATTCTATCCCATTATTTATTTATTTTTTGCAGTGGCGCAGAGAAAGTGCGTGAGTCCAAACTAATTTGTGTAAACAGAAGAAATTGAAAATATGGAGCTGGCGGACGATGGGGAGCTGGCCGGACAAGTGAAAATTACTGGTGGTGATGCGGTCGGTGGTAAGTTGTGCAAATAGAAGTTGGCCCAGAGGAATCCTTGGAACATGTTACAGGCTTGTGGAATTTGGAAAAGCGTGGCTGGTGCAGAAAGTAGGAATGCATGGGAAGAGGTTTTTGGGTTTGAAAAGAGTGGAACGGGGTCCACTTGAAGTTAAGGAAGAATAAGGCCGGTACTGGTGGTGGGAGACTCGGGAGAGATGCTTGAAGCAAGCTTATGATGACCGTTTGTGATTACTAACGAAACGAGAGACTTTGCATCGTCTCACATTGGCCACGAATTTCCCTTGAGCCACATAATCGCCTTCCAGTAGCAACGACGGTTTCAAATGATTACAAGATCCGCGTCGAATTCTCCCTGCTGAATATCCCGCTCCTTCTACCCCGTCAGCGTGCATACGGCCCGACTCTTCCAGCCATGCATTCTAATTCAGGTTTACCGCAGTCAGTTTGCTGCCTCTCTTGTAATTTCTATTAAAAAATTGTACTGCTACAACAGAGCAACTTTCCCAAAAAACATGTATCTTTTGGGGGATTCCGCATCTGGAGTTTCTTGTGCAAACATCGTGAGTACGACACAAGTTGTGGTCTTTATTCAAAAAACAAGTACACCTCGGCAGTCACGGACGTTTCTACTGTTAGGAAGGAGAGCATGCAGGATACTCACCCTGCGTTTGTTCTTGCCGGGGGATTTTAGAATTTACTTTTAGCACTCTTCCACTCCACCAACACAAAGGCAATGTGGAGTGGAAAAATGTCAGACAATTTCACATCAAGTTAGCAAGATTTGTTGGAAATGTTTGTCCTCCTGGGGATCGACGACTTCCTTTTACTTCCCTCCACTTCCCAGCTCTCTCCTGCCCCATCAACTATTATAAGCGTCATTTTCTCTTGTGATGCCATAAAGAATAATGTTAATCGTCCGTATGAGACCTTCTTTTACAATTTTCCTAATGAATTCCTGTTCAAGGGACTACTACAACCAACATCTTGTAATTGTGAATAAACTCCAGACAGACACCAGCTCATCCACAACCTTCCTTTAGACAAACAAGCATAAATGCATATGTATTATACTTAAACACATTCTTCCACACAAATTATCCTTCCTTCCCATACAGCTCAGACCCTGTTTTACAGCGTTTTAGCACTGAAATTGATTTCATCAGTCTGAATTCCAAAGAGAAAATCAAATGAAGGATGCTGGAACTTGTAAAAAGTACAATTTTTAAATAGTGAATTTAATTGGGGAGAGAGGAAATACGACCCGATCGACGATGACGTTATGATGAAGAAGAGCGGGAAGCGGGAGGATCGGACTTTTTTTGAGGAAGGAGCTCATGAGAATGAGAGGGAAGTGCTTGGCTTGGAACGTATGCAGTGGATTTGCAAGTCAGCAAAAAAGTGACTCATGTGAGAAGATCGTGCAAAGAATTACGATGCAATGAAATGAGAAGTTGACAATTGTAGGAGGAACATAAACTAGGGTGTCGTCCTCCTCCACAACTTCCACTAGACACACATCGTCATAGTTACAATTTTCCAAGAGTGAACTCGAGGATCATACACTTCTTCTGCTGCTGCTTCTTGTTGTCTTCAGAGTGCAATATTGGATTTTGAGTCGCTGCCTTGCCCTAAACTTTCCCTTCTACGTCTTTACAGAATGTGACGTTCTCGTCTCCTGCTCCTTCGTCGAGCTTCAAGGAGGTAAAGGAAGTGGAGTGAGTGCTTGTTTTCGGAGAATACCAAAAAGTATTATTATTAAAGTTTCCAAGACGGTGGTCTGGCCTCCTCGCTTTCCTTCCCAAGCTGACTCTTGTTACATTCATTTGTTGTCGTTACACTCTGGATGTGTCCCTCCAGTAATCCATTCCTCACGTCAGGTCCCTGCAGTCATGATGAGCGACGTAGCTTTTTTAACCACTTTCTTTACAACTCTCAAGATACTGTTCCTACGTTCCTCTACACATGATTAATTTAGTTAATTCTATTTCGCAAACTGTCAGCCGAGTTGAACGGATCAAAACTAGGACACTTCTCGCAGTCCTTCGCCAAAAATCCCATTTCAGACCAGGCAAAAGCATCCGACGATCGAGGGCACATGCATCGCTCCAAACTCTACAAATGAATTCCAAATTACAACGGGCCACAGGTTCTCTTACCGGACAACATTAAACATTCAGTTGAGCCACTTGATAGCCTGAACCTCCACTGATACTGTCATGTCATCACAGCCTTCAATATTTGATGCAAAAGCCTCCACCGTTCCTTTCCTCTGCTAACAACCAACTCATCGGCCCGCTTCCCAGGATTCCCTTAAACTGTCAGCTACTTCAACGCTACTCACCTGCCAAACCTCCTGTTCCTTGTGAATTGGTGCTACTTGTCAAAAGTCCCCTGCATAAAACATGTCCTGCTTACATATATTTACTATAGAAGGTCCACACGTGCTGGGGACAACCTAATTGTTATTTTTTGCAACCTACACCCTGGCTATTGCAAAACATTCTCCCATGTCAGTCATCTTTAGAAGTCTTCTTGTCATTCTTTTTTGTGGTTATTGCCGTGGTAAAAAGCTACAAAGTCTCATAATTGTAGTATGTAGTAGATGTACACAATTCTCAAGTTCTGGATACTCAAGTGGTGCAGCAACGTAAAGTATCACTTAGAGAATAAAATTACCAAAGTCAGCCCAGGAATAATCGGAAGATACTGCAGAGCACAATTCTGAGCTGATCAACATTTTTCTGGAAAAGACTGGACCCGGACTCTCGAAAAGTGCCAAGACAGCTACTTGATAAATGCAGGGAAGAGCGAGGGAAGGCAAAGACATATTAAGCAGAGTCATCAGAACTTTGCTGAATACTTCATCAGACTGTGCAATATTGCACACTACAGTTTGCAATCGAGACTATATTTCCTGGAAGCGGAAAAAGATGTATTAATTATATCTAATGCACTACATATATCTACAATGTATAAGGGGGCGAGACATATAATGTTTCTGTAGTCGATGAACATCCTTCAATTAATAACACTTTCAAAGCCTTGTGGTTTGTCATTAATTTTTGGTAAATCCTGCTGCTGGCTGGATAGAATTGCTATATATACTTAAACCATAATAAATGTATTTTTATCATGTCATATGTTATTATAGCATCTATAGATATATTTCCGCACTATTTCATCGACCAGACATCCCAGACCTCTGGGCGCAATATTATCAGTGTGTGTGCATAAATATTATTTTATCAAAATGTATTTTTGGCCCATAAGTCTGAACGAGTAGGTACATATTGAGACATCCAATAAACATTAATTCCCATATGTACATCCATGTGGGTTGAGTTGTGCGAAACGGCACAAACGATTGCTTGAGCGACCATAAAAGGACAAAAGGCCGGAGAGGAATTTAATGGTGGCGAAAATTGAAGGCATAAGCTGAATTTGATTGCTCGCTACAAGTGTTCGTTAGTTCTATTAAAAGTGTTATCGCTAGCAGATCTTCGAGTCTGTAGAACACAATCATGCTGTCAATGTGCCGGGTAGAAGGAGCAACAAAGGAGTCCGATCGCATTTTATGTTCACGGCATCTGTGGCTGAGCAGGAATCGAGCAGATGAGACTCGATCGCCAATCCAACTTATGCATCACTATACTTATACTTAGCTATTCTACTTATATATATCTATACTTAGTTATTTTAAAACTACGCAACAACCCACAAATTCCCACTTTGTCCCTTAAATTTATTGAAATATACGGGCAAGATTGCCCGGCGGTTTTCAAATTTGGATTAAATATTATTTGTTTTTCGTGCTTATTTTCCTCGTCATTTTCTCTTCTCATTTTTTTCTCCTCCCCCGTGCCGTGCTATCTTCCCAATTGATATGTCCCCAATTGACAGAGTGAACACAGAAAAGATTCAGTTGGAGAAAATGTGAATGTGTGTGTGTGAAGTGTGTGTGAAAAGGAAGCTGACTGGACTGAAAGGACGGAATTCTGGGTTGTGAGACGACGACGGAGAGAAAAAATGAAATAAGAGTAAGAGACTTAATCCCCAGGGAGAGAGGGAAAATCCGTATCCTAACTTATGATTTGCATGTTAATGGTAAAAGCTCCCTCCGTGGTTTCCGTATATGGGGAGACGTGAAGGAAGTGTGTGAAAAGTTTTCTTTTATTCTGATAAGGATAAGAGACAAAGCAGACAATGGAGAAAAACCGATTAAGCCGGATGTGTCGATGGCAAAGCGAATTCCTATTAAAAGCCCCTTTGGAAGAGAGGAAAAGAGATTCTTTTTTCTTCAACTTTCCCCCTCTTCAGTTTCCTTTCCATCCAGTAAGTTCCTTATTCTTCCCAACTCTGCAGTCTTTCCACGGCCTTAACAACTACTATGTCTTTCCATGGCTTTAAGACCAAGTCTGTGGAAAGTGTGGAAGAAAGAAGTGCCGCAAAAAATGGTCATTCCATTGAGTCCACGCAATTCAAAAGAAACACACTCCCTGCATCTCTATCACTAAATGTTACACACACACTCCAATCCTCAAAGCAAAATCTTTCAAATGAAATTCAACAATATTACATTTTGCAAAAGCAGGAGCAATGAGAACCAACAGCAGAAGAGGTTTCTTCCCCGAGTTCAACGAATTACTTTTGAGGTATGTCGTGTTGGTTACCAAACCAAAAGTCCTGCGGTTTTACAAATTTCATACTTTATTTATATGGAGGTGTGGAGTTCCCGCATTGCCATGTCAGCATTCATTATACTTACAATACATGTATAAACCATGTATGTAGTTAAATATAAGCTGTATGTAGTCACAAATATTCCTGAATCATAAGAGTCTTCCAATAGTCAAACTTTCATTTAACCTATGCGGATTTTTGTGAGGATCCTTTTATTACATAGGTATGTAATTACATACATAAGGTGAACCTGCACATTTGTCTTGAGGGAAAGTTGGAGAAACGTCATAGCTGAACCGCCCCTTATTGTGACTCTTGTGAGTGCTGAATGAGCTGCTTGAAAACATCTGCTGCTGCCGGTGCCTGGACTGTTGAGCGTGTATTACAATGTCCCCGTGGATGTCTCACATTTAAAAGGAGCTGGTAGGCTAAGAGGAGAAAATGACTGTGTGACACTATGCCATCATCAATTAAGTAGGCCCTGCCATTTGAAAAAACATAATTTCCAGCTTGAGACAGTTTTTATGCACTAATTTTCACCCGGCTATTTTTATTACCTGAGAATAAATCGTGGAATGAAGGGGAAATGTGATTCTAACGCCGGTGATTGCAACGTGTAAACAATTTTGGGTGTAGGCTGGAACACTTTATCAGAATATAGTTTTTTACTGTCACTCGTTTACTGAAACTACAAACCAGTTTAACTGTCCGGGATAAGTTGTGACAGGCGGGAAAATCCTTTAAAACTGTCTTCTCCTCCTCTTCTTTAAACTCCTTTTTTCCCTTTCCTCCAAAGCTTCCCACAGGGATCCCACCATCCCTCGGCAAAACAATAAAGCAATGCATATACATACGTGTAATCTTGCGAAAAATTGACTTTGCAAATGTATGGAATTCCAGTAAAAATGCTATAAATGCGAGACAAATGGATGTTGTTGGTTGTTATTTGGATTTTTGTTTTATTTCCCATCTACGACGCGACTATGTGGATTTGAGACGGGCGCGTAATCAAAGTAATAGGGCAAAAGCTCATGTGTTAAGACATGTTGCCATAAATTTGCGGAGTTTGTACATAAGTGGGAGCAAAAGGGAGCAAGATTTGAAATGGAATAAATCGGAAGGAGTCTTTTGATACCGGTCACAGAGAATCTTTGGATATACATTACCATGGCGGAGTTGGGGATTTAAAGGGAGAGAGAGAGATTATGTATAGGGAAGGAGTATGTGATTGTGCGTGTGTGTGTGTGTGTGTTGGTGGCGGTGTTGGAGAGAAACAGGATGGATTCGACCGAAAGAATTGGAGCATAAGCTTGAAGGAGTAAAAGATTTATTTTGGAGGTAAGTAATCCGGAAGGTTTTGTTACACTTTCCTTGGTCGTCTCTTCTCTTCGTTTCTTGGAGTTAAGAGTGTATGAGTCGAGAATAAGAGAGGGAAGGCAATAAAAGCCGGAAAAACTAGGCATGAGCCAGGAGATGCATTTTAGGCAATGGGAAAGGGGATGGCCATTTGGGGGAAAATTTATTGTCGGGACACTCTTTACTTAGCCACTTCTCTTCCTTTCTACATAAAATTCCTACCTATTTATATGGTGACTCCCCATAAACACGGTTTTGTCCGCTCTCGGATGCAGCTTTCTCCCTGCGTTTTGATATATCTCGGTGGTTGTCAGGCGACAGAACCTTTTAATGTTGCTAATAGCCCTGACATCCGTTACACATTCATTTGGCTCCTTCAGTCTGTCCCTTTCTTCTGCATGGCAACGTCTTCACTCTAATAGTTATACACAACGTTTCCACACACAACGCCGCATCTTTTTCCATTCATTTTTCTTTCCCCCGCCACAACACATATCACTGCTTTGTTAGTCCTCATTTCCAACCGCTTTCTCTCCCTCCAAACATCTCATCCCTCCAAACATCAAAACTTTCAGCCGACTTCTTACTTCCGCATAAGCCACTTGCCACGGGCTAAATTATCTCCAAAAAAATATTTGGACTTGGTTCAACTTTACTGGTCCTATCCTGTCATCTTCCTGCTCCACCACTATTAAGTCAACTCAACCACGAGAAAATCCTCTCCGCCAATCTTCCCTTTGTCTGCATAACCTCATTTCACCAACTTTTATACTGTCAACGAGAAGTCTCAAATCCCAGTCAATTCATTCATCAAGCAGTCACATCCGGATGATTAAGAGATTGCCGTAAATCATAATCAGAACCTTGATCAACTTCCTGGCAATTCAACAATATAATATTGTTACTATGAAACATGTATACAAGTTTACACAATAAAGAATATGTAATAATAAATTTTAATATTCGTTCTTTTTTCATAACTTCACGATATTTTGTGGCGAAGGAATTCCCACTTGAAAGACGGGCACTGACGGCTAATATAATTACCAAACTTGTTCTAAACAATAAAATTATTGAGTATAAAATAATTTAATCTAATCAAAGTTACATTATTTTACGCATTAATTAAAACAGCTTCATAAGATTCGTAAGAATATTTGTAAAGTTCATAAGATTATTTTGTGCGAAGAATCAAGTGAAAAATTGCGTGGCCGATGATTTATTGATTGGCAATGCGGAATATTTCTTAATCTAATAAATTACCACTTTCTATGTATAAATAAACATTTTTGTCTTCATGGCAGAGCAGCAAGCAGACTAAAGTTCTTTTTTGTATTCAGCTGTCATACACTCTTGATTGACACCGTGCTTGTCAAGGTCTTGTTTTGTGATCGTTGTTTGAATGGGCCCAGAGTCCATCTTTTCATTTCGAACCTTTGGTGTAAAGGAAAAGAAAGGATTTAAAATATTTAAGAAATAGCAAGTACCGTAATCGTAATCTACTAGCTATACTTAATCAAGCTAAATATATATTGTTACCTTTTCTACTTCTGCAAACACCCTTAATAAATTCCGCCCTGACAGCTTCTCCAAATCCTCTTGTGACCATCTCTCCGTCATCGCTAGTTCTAGGAACAGGTCTGGATACTTCGACGGGTCTTGCAAATCAATTGCAGGCCTATAAATTTACAAACAACAATAAATTGAACAGCATTTATTCCCATAAGTTAAGCAAACTTCCTTCAATTGATTGACTTCCAATCTATAAATTTTACTATCCTAATTTTCAAAACAATAACAAAGGAAATAAGTATTAGAAGTGCAACTTACTCATCCGTGCCGTCGAAATTTCCTCCGATTCCTACGTTGTCTATACCAGTGATGTTTCGAATGTATTCAATATGCTCTACACAAGTATTAAAGCTATTCATTGACCATTATTATTCATAATTTTCTACGGATTTTAGTTTGAGCATACAAGTCATACGTGCAATGTCTTCGATCGTTGCTTGTACACCGTAACAGTCCATGTGGTGAGGGTCTACTCCGACCATTACCAAGCCATCATTTGCTTTCTATTCACAATTACAAATCTTTGTAACACTAATTTGATGCAGCAAGTCTCACATTGTGCATGATAAATATGTAATAATAATAATAACATACTCATCAATTATTGATATTGATTTAACTATAATAATTTATAGTTAAATCAATATCAATCATTGATGATTATTATTGATCACTAACCACTAATTTTAAAACTTCATCATCTAAGTTTCGACGATCTGGACAGATGGAGAAGGCCCCAGCGGTTGAAAAAATCACAGGTGCATCAGACTCCCTGATGGCGGACAGAGCAGCATCTTTAGAAGCGTAAGCCAGGTCAATTATCATCCCCACACGATTCATTTCTTCGATAACGGCCTGTTGACATAATTATTGAATAAATAAATAAATAAAATCAATTCCTATTCAAATACGCAAAGGAAACCAAAGTACATATAAGATTTACATTCCCAAATTCGCTGATTCCCGAACTGCCCAATCCTTCGTTGACGCTGCTGTCAGCCCTGCAATTTAATTTTACTTTAGTATTAATAATTCAATCAATGATTTTATCCCCTAGAGTACACATTGCTGATCAGCAAAATAAACAGAGTGGGTCGAAAAGGAATAAAAAGAAAATAAATTATTACCACGGAGTGTTGCATTCATGCGTCAGAGACACGGACCGAACTCCAAGTTCGTAATACAGTCGTACCATAGCAATGCTAGATTGAAGGGAGTGACCTCCGCCAACGCTAATGAGACTGGCGATCGTCCCGCCAGCAATTGAAGCTTCAATTTCTACATGTTAAATAATCAAGCATTGACAAATAGCTTAACTATACACTGCTTATTCCTATATGTACATCGGTCAGTATGTCATCAGGAAAATCTCCTACAAAACGTACCTTCTACAGATGTTGCTAGACGAAACTCTTCGCTGTATTCATTTACCAAACGTTTAATAACATCGATCTGCTCCAACGTTTGACTCACAGCATCTTTATGCTGACTTTCACAATCCACCAAAGCCGCCAAGAACTGTCAAATAATCATAGCAATATGAACGCTCAATTTTTACTAATATGTTTGTAGAGTTGTAGTTAAGAATTTGTGGATCACATGAACTGTAATAATATTACAGTTTGTATAAAAATTATTTTTTAAATAATTACTTGAGCTCCTAAACGGCCCTTTTGCAATCTGGGAATATCAGTTTGTGTAAAATTGTTTTCGGCCCATTCTGGGAAATCAGTTAAATTCTTTCTAAAATCGATGGTACTCAAATCATTGAACGCAAGTTTTCGAAGGTTCGATGCCAATAAGTTCCGCCTGTATCAATAGCATACAAAAGCAGTACAGAAGGATTAATTAAATATAAATTTAATAAAAATAATAAATAAATTAATCAAAAGACTAATATTAAAAGAAAGAAAGGTTATTAAAAGATTAAATAATAATCACCCGTCGATTATAGGCATAGCTGACAATGCATCGTCCACTAATTCCTCCGGAGTCCTGTCAGACTTCTCTTTTGGCTTGGTAGCGACAATGAAAATAGTGATTATTACCACCATCAACACAATCGTCCCCACCGCACCACCAACGAGGAACAATGCTAAAATAAAACGTTAAGATTTTAATTTATTTACACACAAATATTTTACCAATGTAATCTCGGGGATCAACATTTCAGAGATAGTCAGTAAGCTTCAAAATACATTTATCAGACCCAATGTAAATGTTATAAAGAACATATTACTCACCATTTTTCAAGCCCAACGGCTTTGCTTGCTCGTGCATGTTTTTTCAGTATTGGAATCCTAAAATTATTCAAAAAATATTATTTCGCATAAATTCAAACTGAAAGGGATCGTTGGGCGCGACACAAATGAACTGTAATGATATTAGGAAGGTTGATCAATGATTCATTGCAGCACAACTATAATTACACATAAAATGTCTCACAGCTAATCGGTTTTTCATTGGGACTTGTCCTTGTAAATTGATAAAATACGTTTGAATTCTCAGGAGATAAAGTTGTACAAGGGAGAGAAATTAAAAACAACGGGAGATAATGTATAAAGATTAGATAACCGTGCATAATTTAATTATTACAATGTATGACCTCAGTCAATTTCATAGGTAGATAATTAAAATTAGAGCCCATCCTTAACGCAACATATGTTGTTATGAGTCATGAGTATGAGATGTGATAGTCTTCCATCTTATCTACCACGCAAATTTAATATCGCAAAAGCACAGGAAGAAATCGTCCCAAATTGGGTGTCAAAATAGTTTCACCAAGCAAAAATAGAATTATAATGGGTCTAAAATGGCGAAGTCGGTAACCTAACCATAGCTTTCATTTTGTAGATGTTAGTTGATTTTTATTTGCAGAGATGGCGACTGTAATAATTTATTATGACATAAACCACTAAGTTCCTTCTTGCAAGAGTATACTTATATGTAAATGTAAAGTTATAGATACTTAATATTTAATTGTGTAGGTACTACCCACGTGGTTTGAGTGTCACTATGTCTTCTAGTCAATGTAGAATAAGTAAATAAACAGTTTGATCAATAATGACAGGAAAAGATGAAAACAATATACTTTTGCTTTGACATTAAAACCCTCAATCTACTGAAATTATATCAATTACGACGATCATTTATCCATAAATGACTTGATTATTATGGGTTGGTCATTCCGTCATTCGGTTCTTTACTCGTGAATATAGCACCTGAAACTTATTAAATATTAATCCGTTACCCACGCAGGTAAACCCAAGTTCATGCTCCTTTGAACATTTAGTACTTCTTTCTCTTTGCTACTTGACTTCTTGACTCCCGGTTGGCAGGCCGTTTAAAAAGTAATTCTACCGAATGTTCATTAGTCTTGCAAGGAATGCCCCTCGTATGTGTGTATACGTTCTCCACTCTAATTGACAACTCCTCAGTTAAATCATACCTTTCCCATCATTTGATTGTCAAGTTTTGGAACTCACGGAATTTCTGATGATTATGTGGAGAATTTGGGTATATTTTTGTTCTGTGGTTGATGCATTTCATACGTTTGTGATGTGATATGTATGATTTGTTTTGTTTTTGTCTAATTATTAGGGATATACATGTACATTACCCGTGTCCTCGATTCTGTCTGTACGTCGTTCTATTTTTTTCTGCTCCTCATGACACTTCCCCAAACAAGTACATACAACAGACACACAAATTTTCCACAAAATAATCCTCAGTATAAGTAACTGTACCTATATGCATAGTTTTATTGATTCCTTTTCCTTATAATTAAGTCCCATATAACTTCCCGTTTATGTTACCCCGATACCGTTTGTATGTATACACATGTATATATGTCGCTTTATTAAGAGACTCTGTGCAAGTGATACCATCCTAATCCTAAATAAATTAAGAATGACTTGTTGTGACATTGTCTTTTGTATGTGACGCGAACTCTACATAGAATACATTATTACTTAGGTATTACTGTATACAGTTGACAGTAGTTTCTTCTCGTCCACTCCAAGTCCAGCTTTCATTAAAACAATACCTTACAGGTATCACAACCTTACAGAATTTATTAGAATACTATTAGTAGGAACCTCCTTTAGAATGGCAAGCAGAATCAAAATTATCATACATAGTTAATTGATCGGGATCCCGTGAGTGAATTTTACACAGGAAACTAGTTCGGTCGTTACAGGTCAACGGCAATTTGTAGCAGTGGAAATTCGAAATTCCTTTCCTCGATACAATTTGTGAATCCAACATAGAGAACAAAAGTCAATACTTCCTGTTTGATTGTGCTCACAATATATGCATTTAATTGGTGTACATATTTCAGGTGGGATTGAAAGATTTGCAATAAATGTATCAAGTCCGATAATTTATACTTATAATTCATTTAGGGAGATTTGTATAAATGTGTTAAATTACAAATCAATAGGGAATAACCATTCCAACTCAATTCCTGTTGACTTAACTATTCACGGAAGTTATTTCGTACCAGAAACGTTTGCCCCAGTGTGCTGTGTCCTTGATCACTTATACACGAATATTGGACGTTGGTGATAATTGTTATTAATGAGTTGTAAATGGAGCGTAATGCTTGTTCAAGGTGTTTGCTATAATTAGTTTCAATTAGTCCGTACGCGGTCTTTGATCCGATTACTACAACACTCAATATTTGGACGACCACTTTCCCCAGGCAGTTCCACGCTTGCACCTGGACCTGGACAGCGTCATAATAAGTCAAAATGAATTTCGTAAAAGTGCGTTTTCTCTTAACGCTGGGGATCGTGGCGGTGATTGTTAAATCTGACCAAATTGTATTACGACACCGAACCATATCAAAGGTTGACTTAAGTGTTGAAAACGGGTTTGAATACTCCACGGTGAATTTAATTATTGCTGCTGAAGATACCGACGAACTTGATATTGATAATTTTGCCTTCAAGCCCAAAACAATAATCAGGGCTGGTGGTGCAGCAATAAGTTCAGTAAGCAACTGCAATAATACTCATTGCAGTCTTAAATCTTATTTCCTGCATGAGTGGCCACAAGCTGAACTGAAAGCCAGTTACAAATTCCCCGCTCTGAAGTTCCACGGTTGTTTTGCATTAAATATATTCACCAACAACCATTTTAATTATTCAAATCTGGCAGACCTACTTTGGAGCAAACTAACCAGGCCACATCTTGATTATTTTGTTGTTCTCGAGGCGCGACCTGTAAACCTAATTGAACAAGCATCAACAGTTCCAACAGATATTCTCCGCAAATTCTCCAGTATTCTCATACGGAATTCAAAAACATGTACCGACATCAGCGCCAACTATATTACCATTTGTAGAATTAATTTGAAGCATCTCATAAGCGCAGATACCGGCTCAATGATTCGACGACGTCAATTCAAAATCGCTGTAACGGACGCAGCGCATTTTATAAGTTTCAATTATAGACGCGCTAATCGGATTGAAGGGCGCGGCGTGGAATTCAATATGGTGGAGACTTTGTCAAATGTTTATAATTTTACCTTCACCATGGAATATTCAACTGGAAGAGGCACAGGCTCCAAGCTGCCCAATGGGACTTGGATTGGAACTGTTGGTGATGTTTTTCATGGACACGCCGATTTCGGAGTATCCCTGGGAACCTCCGAGTCCCGCCAGTCCGTCATAGATGCGTCCACAGTTTTTGAATACACCAGACTTACGTTCGTGAGCCGAAGACCCACGCCGGAATCGAAGTGGCAAGCGTTATTTAATTCCTTTGACTCAACAGTCTGGCTATTAACGACGATAGCGACACTCTGCACAATAGTTATTCTGTACCTTTCGGCATCTCAAAAAGTTCAAAGTCACGGAAGTATTTCTAGCGTCAATATGGACGGCGCAACTTCTGCAGTGTTTAGCATTTTGTTAGAACAAGGTTGTCATTTAATTTCAGGTGCCAAATTAACATCCAAAATTAGATTCATCCTCATCACTTGGATGTTCACTAGTTTACTCATTGGGATGGCATTCAAATCGAAACTTGTGTCCTTCCTCACATTCCCCTACAGCGGGAAAGTCCCGGAAACATTCCAGGAACTCGCCGAAGCCCCCGAATATTCCATCGTTTTTAAGTTCTATGGTGGGATAGCGTATACAGCTTTTAAAACATCGAAAATCCCCGTGCAGCGCGCTCTTTTCCCAAGACTAAATGTCGAACGAAGTCTTCAGAAGTGTATTGAGACCGTAGTTTTCCAGGATAAAACGGTTTGCGTGGTGTTTATCGAAGCCGCGGCGTACATGATTGCGGCGAATTACACGCGTACAACCACCTCGCAAATTGACTTCTTCGGAAAAGCTAAGGCCTTTGATTTGATCATTCCATTGGTTTGGGCATTCCCAAAACAGTCACCTGTAATGCCGTTGTTTAGTAAAATGATCGGATCCATCGTGTCCGCAGGACTCTATCATTACTGGATGAATTCCGATTTGCGCCAACAAAAGCTTCGCTCCGCGCAGTGGCTCAGACAAAATGATACCCAAATAGCCCGCAAATTAAAAGAATACTATACGATTTTGGAAAATACGGTCAAGCCATTGTTATTAAAGCATTACATTGGACCTTGTTTACTTTTATTCATGGGCTCTTTCATCTCCATTGTTGCATTCGCCGCTGAGTATTTATCTGTGAAATCACACCGTGTTCTCATCAAGTTCAGGACTATCAGACGACCTGCTGCCCAGCCCATAGAATTGAAAAGGTGGACAAGATAACTTCTTTTATCATAATAAATGTTCACAGGCCCGTTTAACAGCATCACTGTGTGATGCTGATTAATGATTTTAAAATACGTGGAAAAAGTCAACTTTAGCAACGCCGTGACAGTTATAAAATTACAAAATTAAGATCTTAATTTTAATATCTTAATTGTTAAGATGCGTCATGAAGTCAGTTTTTAAGCAAGAAATCCAAAACAGATGTAGCAAGTTTCTACGTAAACTCAACAATTTTTCCCAGTAAGTACACACAAATATGTATTCTCTTGGTGTGTTAATGAAAGGTGAGAGTTAATATAATTACATTTACACAGATAGTGGAACTATATAGCGTCGACACGTTGCGAGAATGATTCCCGATGAGGAGCTGTACAATACATAATGGTATAGCTTGTGAGTTCAAAATCCATACCCAGCCACATTTATTACTTCCTGCATGAACGTAAACATGTGGTACACTAATTGTACACACAAAGGAAAATACATGATGACGCAAGTGTTTTCATATATATGTGATGAATTGTCAGGGACCCAATGCCACAGCTCTCAACTCATCATAACTTTAGTGAGCTTCTCTATATTTCAACAGCTTCCCAATCTCACCAATGGCATTTACGCCTTGCAATACATAAGCGCAGTAACGACGCTCTGAAGGCAATAATTTTATTATTTATTACCCATTTATTTTCAAAACAATCTTTTTCCTTGAAATTAAAAAAATGTCGCAAATGACAGCTACCAGTGTTTCAGCTACACAATTTGTGAATAATCATCCATCCCTCCTACAATTTCATTGTGGTAGACTCAAATATAACAGACTAGATCAGTTTTTGGTAGGGTTTTTTCTCAATCAATGTTTTCGCATTAAAATCTTATTTATATCTTAACCATAGGTATAATTATATACACATCAGTTTGGTAACGATTTGTTGTTTGTGATTCAGTGAATCAGCCATGAGTGCAGCGTACCTGTACGTACGCTTATAGAAACAGCCGGCGATCCAAATAAAGTTGCACTGGAGCCAAATCAAGTGTCAATGCGTCGTTTTCATTTTTATAACGCCCATGTGAGAGGACAAATATTACCCAAAGATAAGATAAGTGGATATTTAACGTCCAACATCCGCCTGATTTTAATTGAGCCCCACTCTTCCACTACTTGTCCGCCTGCAACGTGTTATCAGCAAGTCACCTGCTTCATCCCAATATCAGATACTAATTCCCAGCATATTTCTGTACCTTTCGTACAAATTCTCATTGAAAACGAGCGTGAATGGTTGCAGCAACACTTTGGTAATATGAAATCCTTCATGGCAGACTCCGTATTTCTTGACCATAAGGCGTCTTAATACAGCAGGTAATGCAAATTATTAAGCTGAAAATTAATGTTAAAATTAATTATATTTGGTGGTAGTAATAATTCTTTTACCACACATTTTACATATACACAGTTTAGCTGAGGTATCTTAAAGTGCCAATTTCTGTGTTGGAGATATAGAAATTGGTACTTTAGGATCCTTCGCCGATGATATGGGAGTATATGTAGTATATGCAAATAACTGGAGAAACATCTTCGCTCCGATGGTTAATACAAAAAAATATGCTTATTTCTACTCAAAGAATATTACTACGAAGGATTGTTTTGCAAATAACGAGGTTTGAATTAGCTAATTATTACTTATAATATTTCAGAAGCGCTGTAAAATTTCCGGAGAGACTGCTTTCAGCACTATACTGTTAGTTAAGATCCGGAGCGGAAGTGTGAAAATGGATTCATTGACAACGGAAGCAGCAACTTTGAAGCCGTTGACCCACGTTGTAAAAAAGGATGTGATCGGGTTTTGGATAGGCGTGGGGTTGTCAGTAGCCTCAAGTATTTTTATCGGTGCCAGTTTCATCATTAAGAAGAAAGCGTTGCTAAGGTTGCGTGGAGAAGGAAAGCCTGCGAACCAGGGAGGTTATGGCTACCTGCGAGACTTGGGGTGGTGGGCCGGATTGATTTCCATGGCAGGCGGGGAAGCTCTGAACTTTATAGCTTACGCCTTTGCACCTGCCTCCGTGGTGTCCACTTTAGGTGTTTTAAGTGTGTTAGTGACGACGATTTTGTCCTCGAAATTTTTGAACGAGAAGCTGAATTTCTTCGGGAAGGTGGGTTGTTTCCTGTGTGCCATCGGAACGACTGTGATAATCCTCCATGCTCCGCAGGAAAAGGAAATTGAGAATATGAGGGACCTTCAGATCAAAATAAGCAACCCAGCATTTATCCTTTATGTGAATATTATTGCGGCGACGAGTGTGATCCTAATATATTTTTTCCGCGTGAAATACCCTGCTGACTCGATGAAAACGCTGTTAATCTGGCTCGGTGTGTGCTCCATGGTGGGGTCGCTGAGTGTCATGTCCGTCAAGGGGGTTGGTCTCGCCCTCACAGTGACGATTTCGGGTGTTCGCAATGAATTTACTAACTGGCTCACGTACTTCTGCATCCTCACGCTCGTCATATGTGTGGCTGTCCAAATGAATTTCCTCAATAAAGCTCTAGACACTTTTAATACGGCTGTGGTCACTCCAATCTATTATGTCATGTTCACTACTTGTGTTATCATCGCCTCCGCTATTCTCTTCCGGGAATTCTCTTATCTCAGTATTCCAGACTGGACCGGCCTTATTTGTGGCTTTCTTAATGTCCTCACAGCCATCTTCATCTTAAACTTCTGCAAGAACTATGACTTCACCCTGGACACGCTCACGAGGAACTTCAATTCCGTCCTTAAAGACCAAGTTGTTGAAGTTGATGACAGTGAGCTGGCTGTCATGACTAAAGTTAATGGCAGCTCCTCCAATGGCTACGGAACTCACACAGAAGTCTAACGATAACTACCCTCATCTCCCTTGAATATTCTACGATCAGTGTGTTAATTAAGTCCCATCCTCCACCATACGTTTCATCAGCCACTCAGCTATGCTCTCCCAAATTATGTAATGCTTTCCTACCTTCAACGCTTCAACCATTCTGTAAATACACATTTGCCTATAGCGCAGTATTAAACATAAGTATAAAACACAATGTCTGTCTGTGCATTTGAACTCTAATTTTCTCATTTTAACCTAAAATCTAAATTAATAATCGGGTTATCGACCCCATTAAGTTTTAACTTCCTTGAAAGGCATGTACATATTATGTGCAATAACTTGGAGTACGGACATCCACACATGCCCAGTCTTTTTTAGACAGACAATTGATGTGGTAAACCTGGAGAATACGCACCTGACGTTGACGAATTTTTGAAGTTGTGCCCGGGCACCTAATAATAAAGATACGAGACGAAGAGCGGAAGGTCCGGAGTGAGGGCTGTAATACATTTAGTCTGAAATAATTAACTCGCCGACGGACCGAGCGAGGGGACTGTAGGGAAATGGATATGAAACAAGGACGTTGGCAGAATAATAATGGGGATGACCATTCCCAGTTAAAATCTATTGACCTCTTGGGGTTTGGTGGATGGGGTGGGAAGCACAAGTCGATTCCTTTATTCTTAGATAATTCCCAAACAAGGGCTCTCGATTAAAATCAAACTGAACGTTATATGTGGGCGAGGAGGGGAGAATCCTCGCTATAAGTGGTTTGGTTAGATATTCCATCCATTCTCTCCGTCCGAATTAACAGCCAATGATGTGTACTACACCAAGACGACCCCACAGGCGAGCGCATCCAACTGAACATCATGTAATTACGAATATACGTCCAACCTCCTTTCCCGTATCCATACAAAATACGTATGCGTACATATTGGCCAAAGGAATCAGCTACTATTAACTTACATAGCCAGCTACGGTTAAAACATGTAAAAACAGCGAAATAGACTGGAAATGGTGAAAATAAAGTAAAAAGTGGGGAATTCAGTTTCAATTTCAAAACTAACAACAAAGGGAGAAATAATAATTATAGGAGGTTAGAGAAGGGAAGTAGCGCTTGGTGAAATCTATGGGAATCTATCCTTTAAGGTGATATGATAATATGTTCGTAAGAAGGGCTGTTGAGGATCAAGTTGCAGGGGCTGGGGAAAGTGAGAGGCAGTTTTTGTGTCTGAGGAGCGTTTGAAGTGCTTTCCTTACATATACATACGTGCTATAGTGGAAGTTATATGCATAAATAAGAGGTCTCCATGGAAAACATTACGGGCACTTAGGTACTAACGCAGCCGAGTCGTACTTTTCTATATGCAGTACTTGAGTATGGAAGAATTGGGAAAGTATAAGAAGAGCTGGAAGAAGGAGCCTCTCTCCAACTGCACACTGTCATTCTTCAAGAGGACTTACTTCTTAATCAACTTCTCACTTGTCACCCTTTACTCCAATAACACTTTATCTCCACGCCTGATTCTCAGTTTCCCTTTTTCCCTGCTTTATTTCCAACGCTTTGCAGGTCGGCAACTGCTAAAGCCAACTAAATTGTCCCGTGAATTATGTTTCCCAGTTCCTCTTTACACTCTCTACTACCATGCACACTCATTATCGGTAACTTGGGAAACACAACCAGGAGGTATTATGTGGGCATTATATGTGACAGGATAAAACTATGGAATTTTGTCTCCACAATCCCAGTCTCCGATTCTCCTCTCCAACGGAAACAATGAACTCGCACCAGTTATTTACTACCATTGCGGCTAATTAGCCAAATTAATTACTACCCACTCTCACCAACTCTTTTGTTTTCATACCAGTCACCCTAGATTTTACTTGTCTTCCCCACAGTCCCCACCAATCAATAGGCAAAGCTTTCAAATTTCATTCAAATATAGAATTTTACAATCTCGCTTAGCTTAGGTGTTTTTAAAAATTGAAATAAAATAAACATCACAATATAAATATTGCATAAGTAAATTATGTGGCCGATTTCGAGCGTAAACTCATATATGATATATAAACACATATATGTAAGTACAAGCCAATGAAGTTCGAACTGATTGATCATATATAAATACAGTTTATATTGGTTGCATTAATACTAAATGTATTTAAAACTAATAGGCTATTTTTGTAGAAAAAATTGATGAAGTACGAATGCTGGAAAACCACGGAATGCATTTAATTTACAGATGGAGAGGTGGAACTTAAACTAATAATCAAACGAGTTTGCACGCTTCAAACAGCATTGTTGTGGCCATCTACTGTCTTCCTTACAAGCAACCGAACTGAATCGTACTCCAGCTTATAGAAAGAGAAGCTAGTACGGCTCTGGAGCGAACGGAAACGTTTGGCATACCGAAAAATTCCACCCAAGCAACTTGTAACAAAGATTTTAAACGTTGGAATAAATATAATGCTGTTAGATGCAATCGGATTCTCCAAGATATTTCCTGCGATGTCAAAAGAGGTTTACCAGCGAGAACATTGAGAAAAAAGTACGCGTACATTGAGAGGAAAACTCTTGGGCAAAGACAACCGACGAGTGTTGGGAAATCTACACATAGCTTCAAACACCCTCCAAAATCCTACAAATAATACAATAAACTTGTTAAATAACAATAAATATATTTTAAATCATTACAATCCAAATATCATTTCAAATTTTTTTTAAATTATTAAAAGTTCAAAATATTTATTAAAGATTTAAAAATATTAAAATATTTATATTTCCCAACACTTGTCGGTTATTTTTGCCCGACACGAGTTTGAGGTCGTGTCCTCTCAATGTAGGCATACTTGTTTCTAAATTTTCTGGCTGGAAAACCTCTTTGTACCTCGAAGTGTGCTATGCCATGTTGCATAGCGACAAAATTTAATGCCGAAGTGATAGGTGATTGATAGCTCACTTTTACTCCTACATCCTCCAATCCAGGTTCACCATTTAACAATGGCTCTGCATATTATTATATAAAGTTCCTTAACAATATACAAGCGTAATACAAAGCATAGTTGCACAATTGGTATACAATTTTATCCCGGACCCATTCCAGTAGTATAATTTTTTTTGTAGAAATTAGTTACTTCGTTAGGCATGTTTGATACTATAAATGTTGCTTATTTTTACAAAGCAAAAAAAAATGTACCCTAAAGCACAAAAATTTAGAAGCGAGGGGTTTTATTAGACTCAATAAAAATGATCAACCCCACAACAATCCCAAAGCAACAGAAAAGCAGATGCAAGTAACGTCACCATGGCACTTGCAACCCATTCATTTAACTGCATTGAATGTTTGATCTTTTTCAATAAAAATAATTAGTTTTACAATTATCCATCCCATGTAAGTATTTCAAATTGCCACACATTATAAACGACGATGGGTAGATTTAATATTTAGCTTTAATTTATTTATACTTAAATATACTCAGTTATTTAAATAGTTAGCTCAAAATGTGAACCACCACCGCCTTAACAGGAAAATTCGTAATGGCTTCACTCTAATAAACTATCAAGGTATACAATTTAACTATCTATACAGTACATCAACTTCTCAATAAAACCTTACAAATCAGTTAAAACCCGAAATTTTGAAATTCTAAAAATAGAGGTAGCTACCGATACGCAAATACAACATCCCAATTATTTTTCCATTCATTTTATCAAAATAACAACGCTTACAGGTCAAAGACTATAGCATAAATCGGCTATGTTACTACTAGAATGACTAACGTCGGCGAGAATTTGTTTCCTAAAATTGATAATGGTGTACACTAGATGGGGAACGGATCGGGTTTTAAATCGTGTAGGTGCTACAGTTCACCAGAAAAGCACATGTGGAACGACTGAATTATAAAATATCCAAGCTTTAATCGTACGATTTTATTTAAATTTTAATTCTTATAAATTTAATCAATGTTAAAAATTAAAAAAAATAATATAATATTTTAATCAACGACGAATGACTGGTAACAATGCAAATGCATAAATAAATAGTAACTGCGTGTAACGATTGTCAAGTATAAAAATTAAATGGAAATCCATTACGTACGTAGTTGTTTAAAAAATTGTGGTCCGAACCCCACGCAATTAATGCCGGTAATTCCGACAAACATATTGTAGTTTTTTGAAATTTCCCGACTGATATCTTGTAGAGTTCCTTTTTCCAGTGAGTACTAAGAGACATAAGATGTAAAATTAACTAATATAGATATAAACTGCACTATAATAATGATTATTAAAGTTATACCATTTTAAAATACGGATGTAGAAAAAACGGCAGTAAAAAACTTACGTTTTGAAAATTATTGTAAATGGATTGGAAGAAACTTCCCTTCTTTTGGAAGGCTTGTAAGTTACCATGAATGACTTTAATGCCATTGTAAGCAGCGGAACTACACGAGCAGTTCCCTTTGTATCGACACAAGCAGTGGGATTCCCGGAAATTGTACTCGCAGGGCAATCTCAATACGAATTCTACAATCCCAAAATAATGAATACTATGCTCCCTGTTGTGGTAAATGAGCTTCACATAAATGATACGATTTCTTACCTGGATTCGAACTAAATATCACATTAAAAATATCTTGATCCCCCCAATGAAGCTTATCGCCATACTGCCTCAAAACATTTTCAGCCTTCTCCTCCACTTGGTGCAGTCTCATGCGGGTTAAATTTAGTAGCAAAACTCCGGTATTCAGTCCTTCAATTGTGACCAAAGATAGAATTATTTATTATCATGATTTGTTTTTGATTATTTTTCATGAATTTTTTATTATTTGTTGCAATTATTAGCTTTTATTGTAAAACCGGTAAAAATTTCAGGAAATACCTCGTGGCTCAAAATACGGAATCTCAGCTTTAGTATTGTACCACCCGTCGCCGGTGGCTTCATCCTCGTACGCTGCACCGGCCCACTGAACATTATCCATAAGACTGAGCTGCTTCCAAACGTTCTTCACGCTAGACACAAACAACGTGTCGGAGTCCATGTACATCACGCTATCCACGCCCGGTAGCAGTGACTGGAAAAAAATAAACCTCCATTTTTTCTCCAACTTAATAAATAGCAGTCACTAAAATTAAATAAATAGTGATGCAAAATATGACACAAAAGTGAAACAGCTACACTTACAGGAAGAAAAATTCGTTGTGCTGAACAAGGTGCGTACAGTTGCTTCCAAATCTCTTCATTATGTGATGGGAATGATACGTCTTTCATTTCAAAAGTAAAGAAAGGATTTATTTCCCGAGCTTCCGCTTGTAATTGGGTAATCTATAAATGATGAATGTAAAATATTTTAACCAATGAATGACATGAAAAATATTTACCACAAGCCTCTCTACCGTATACTTATAGAATTTCAAAAGCCATGACTTCAGGTAAACGATAAAAGCAGAAGAATTAAAAATGGTTACGTGAATGTAAGAGTGAAATCCATGATATGACTATGTGATGAGGTTCTGATTTGTGACACCTCAGCTGATCTTGCAGATAAGATTCTAACGGAGCTTAAGCTACTATGTAACTTACCAGTTTGACTAAAATGGGCTGAGTTTCTGCGTCGGCAATCACAACCACATGCAATGAAATTCCCCGGCTGAATAAAACAGCTGACTTGAGCATTGTCAGTGCTTGGTCGTACCGGCCGCCACAGGAAACCGCTACGAGAATGACTTTGTTCCTATTGCAATTACATGGTATATATAAGTTGTTTCACAGCCAATTTTTATTTCCGTCGTATGTTTTCAATGTTGGTAGGTCATAATAGTTCTTGTATCTTACTTGCTCTTGTGTCTGTGTAAAAGATCATTTTGTACGGAGGGACGAGGTGTGATCACTTCCTCCTCTTGGTTGTCAAATTCTTGGTTAAAATCACGAAGAGTCAAGTACCAAAAGAGTGCTCCCAACGGGATTAAAACAAGTAAAAGTAGAATCTGTCGCTGGGAAAAGATTGGACGGGTCATCATCTACCACGTCACGTTCACGCTATACACACAGATCCTGAAGTTGTTAAGCTAACGAAATATAAACAGCAAATGTTGATTATTGTTGTTTATTTGTCTCTTCACTCGTCTCAATGGCTGATGGTGTAACTACAGATATTTGTTACATTTGTACGTGTAGCTGTGGTTTGTTGTGTGGCACAAGGTTTCTGTGCTTGTGGACGTTGGGTCACAAAACTGTCAGGCGGCGGCTCAACATGCTTTTCTATCGTATGAACAGGATGTGGCGTAATATGGGGCAGATAAAATTGAAGCTAGCGTTATAGTTGTATTTATGTTGTACAGCAACTGGAATGAACGTCAAATAATATGGAACCATGTCAGTGTGGACGTGGACACGTGTGGTTCTTGGAACTGAAGGTGTACTGACAAGTAAAATCCATACGGTGCTCAATATTTACTCCTGAAATAATAGCTTAACGACTCAGACGTTATTTTGAAAATATTTCCCAGAATATTCTCGAACTTGGAAAATATTCGTGAAACCTTAGTAATAAGAATTTAAGTAAGGCTAGATAATGTTTTCGTGTTGGCAGTGCTTTAACTGCAGACGTAGTTAGGCGAGTAAGGTTCATGAACTGTAAAAAATGATACTTAACGATCTCGCAGGAGTAGTTATGTTCTCGTGCCGATACTAACGCAGACCCGAGCTGAGCTGAGTATACACGTTTACGTACTCTTCAAGCTGTCAATATTCTTACAGGCTCATTCTCATTGTAGCTTTATACATTTGTTCTTATAGAGGAACGTCATCTCGCACCTGCAATTCCTCGGCATTGAACCTTCCTGCTGTATACGAATGACTGCGTTTTACCTGTCCGTGCATTTGGCGCAGTGGAGATCGTCTGATATAACGTATTACCTTGCCTCAGCTTACCTCATGATTATTTTATGCCCAAAGGCTGTAGTCCATCACAGCTAAACAATTTCACCGAAATTACTGCACTATACTTTAATCTTTTAATAATGATCATGTTTTATTTATAAATCTTGTTCTTTATTGCAAATTTGTTTTTACATTAAATTGGTTTGGTTATAGAGATAGGAACGCATCCGTTTGGCTATCGATTTGACTCAGAGCAAAGTAACTCTGAAAACAAGTTTTGGAAGGTTTGACAGCTTCTTGTCGGCCAACAATGACAATCCCATCCTTGCAATTCCAACTTTTTTTCCATTTTAGCATAAGAAGCATTCATCTGAAACACATGGAAATAAAGGCAAAACCAGTTAAACGTTGTAGAATTACTGATAAAAGAAGCAAAATCACAAATTCTGGGTATTTTTAGTGCAATCTCAGCTTCAACATTCTACTAAATGCAATTTACACACTACAAAGCTTGTATGATAAGTATTTGGTATCTCATTTACCATATGTAGAAGAATACCCGCCAAGATCACCAGTACTTCCGTAACCACCGTGATTATTCTGCCTTTGAGGATGCACATTCTGTTGGGTGACTTGGTTGTGAGGCACGCCATAACTACTGCTGACATGACCACCCGGAGCTTTGAAATCCGCCGTAGGAGCAGAAAATCCTTTTGTAGATCCATAACTATTACTGATACCTTGGCTCTTTGTTCCGAAACCGTTGAGATTTTGGTCCAAACCAGCGCCATAACTACTCACCACACTTGGCACTCCATAACCTTGTGATTGTGAGTTAGCCCCGTAGCCGCCCGTCTGACCACGTCCATGACCATAATTCCCTCCGTGTCTCCCACTCCCAGCTACGTTTCCATAGCTACCATCCTCCTGACCGCCGCCGTTCCATCCTCCAACTCCATAGTCCGCCGCTGGTTGACCACCATTTCCGTGATTGACCAAGTTATTGTATGAGAATCCCGTTGCCCCATGCCCGCCATTTGAGTTCCCGTACCCACCTTGGTTTTGGTTGTCGTAGTGAGCGTTTGATCCTGCATTGCTGAAGCTGTTGTAGTCATTCCCAAAGTCTTGCTTATTGCCACCAACATAATTGCTGTAACTAGTACTCGTCCCTCCTTTACCCCCTGAAAATGCATTACTACTTATCAATCTTTTGTTTCCTCCTGCTCCATAGCCTCCCGCAACTTCAGATGTCACTCCTAAGTTTCCACCGTAACCACCGGCTCCCGAGAATCCGTGATCTTGGCCTCCATTGTTGTATCCCTTCTCATCCAGTCCACCTCCTACGTAATTACCGGAGTTGCCACCAAACGACTTGCCATCTCCGTAACTGCCTCCTCCGTGACTTCCACCTACGTAACTGCCACCTACGGAACTTCCACCTCCGTAACTGACACCTCCGGAATTTCCACCTCCATAACTGCCACCTCCATATTGCGTCCCGCTACCTCGAAGATTGTACAAGTTGCCGGTGCCGAATCCCGAGTCGCAACCACTTTTTTTGAATCCGGGTTCCGCTTGAGTTGAGTAAGCTTGGAATACCACCAGCAAAATATACTGCCAACCTTTTGCCTATAAGAACAAGAGATTGATTTTGTCAAACTTATATGGGTTTATGATTTTAATAATATTAATATTTAATTTCTATGAATTGAGTTCGTATCTTCAAGAAGTTGTTTGCTAATAAAAATTATTTGTTACCAACAATTTTGAAAATAAAGTCGTACCATATTATATGTATCTAGCAGAATGAACACGGGATAATACTGAAAACGGTTAAACGCTGACTGAAGCACACACTTGAGTGATGCTTGTTGAGCGAGCGGCGGAGCTTTTATAGTTTTTCTCAAGTGCTCTGATTTTACCTTTCCAAGTTTATCGGAGGTACTGAGATTTAATTTAAATCATTTAGATTGATCCTTGTGGTTGCAGAAGTAGGGAATGGACTCAGAAATTAAACCTGATTAAAATTAAGCATGATGACTCGATGAGGATTGCACTTGTGATGCAACCTCTGCTCTTAATCGTCGGCAATTATGGTTGATTTGAGTAAGTCAGGCTTACGAAACTGAACGATTATCCATACTTTCCCTTCTCCTCAACATCCTCAATTTATTTACGAGTGACTTCAGGTTTAGACGGTCAAACAAACGCGATCATTTCAGTATAAATATCCTCTTCCTCTTATTAATGACAACATACGTATACATATTTGATACAGAGTCTCAGCTTAAACTCTTGTTGATTGACATATTCTCACGGCTGACATAATTTTCCACCTTCCCATGCACCTTCTTTCTCGAAGTAATGAATGCACTCGGTCTCAAGCCCACTCAATATTTATTGCACATTCTACCACAATATTAATATCATCCTTATCCAGATTTGTATCTCTTTATAAATTAATTATATAAAATACTGCATATATGCATATCCTCATATATCCCAATAACAGCGCATTAAATTGCAAAAACAAGATAAATTAAATTAGTAAAATAAATATGTGAATACCTGGTATTTATCTTGTGCACACTGCTAACTGATTTATATAATACCCTGCTATTATACATTTTAATCAGCGAAAACAACACGGAAATAGTTCAGCTGGCTAATAACACCTTCGCGTTAACCTACAAAAGTGTGTTGATGTGTTACTCACACGCTTATGGCTCTAGTGATACCTTGTAGTAAACACGGAATATGGTCAGTAAAATGAATAATTATTACTCATTGTGAGTCTTCCTTATTGCACTTAACGCATTACAGAGCACTCGCGGGAAATTAAAGATTTACAAATTTAAGCAAATTGATGATCATTGTTGATTGACAAGTACTAAATATAGAAACAAATTGGTCCGGCATGCCCTGCCATGAATTTCTATAAGGGTCTTCTACAATACCATATGACTGAGAAATCAAGTACAAAATAAAAAAAACTGAATGTTTGTATGTAAAATCCGATTGAATTGAGCGTATATAATTCGATTGTAAGGAAAATTCAAGGGATTGATTGGGTATCCTTTTACATTTCTTTACATCCGTCTCTTGTGTCAAGGTTTTTACGACAGCGCAAAAGTAATATTACAGTTCAAAATGATATCGTAAATACAATCTTATCCTGCATTTAACTCTTCTCTCGTGACTTAAATATAGAGCGACAGTGATTTTATGTCCACATCACCGCCGTCGGTAATATCAGGTTACAATTACTGAGCATTAAATATATGCTTTGCGCAAGAAAAAGTAGAAGTAAGCAACCCGTTTTCGTACATTTAAGCACATTTAATGCTCCCATTTCAACTACGAAATGTCTCAAGTCAGTAAATTCAAAGTTGCTTATGCAGCAAAGGTCTGTCACTTTTAACTGCCCGTTTGCATGAGAAGACGCAAGTGTATTAAATCATTAAATGCAGTTCCCAAACAGCGCCCGGGCTGGAGTTCCTCTGTATAAAAGCGTGAAATTTGACTCCTCGCGCAGTAATTTGAATTGTGTTATTGGAGCCTGTTGTGCTATAATTCAAGTGAATATTTATTAAGCCAATTGCCGGGGAAAATGAGGAAATAAATTATTAATTTGTATGGTTGATTTGATTTTGGTAGTATCAAGATATTAAGGAACAAAAGAGTGAAAATGATTACATGAGATAACAACGCTCATTTATCCTTTCTTCCCCAGTCGAGTAAGTCAGGAGCCGAAGCAAAGGCAGAGGATAAGAGAATATATAAGGAAATGAAAAGGAGAGGAGAGATAAGGAGCGGAGAGCACAATGAAGATTCGAAGATGAGCTATAAAGTTGAGACAACCTTATTGTTATCAGTCCTTTTCCAAAGCACGCTCTCATCCTAATTTCCAAAGAATGGGCCTTCTCTCCGCTCCATTCATTCACTCCAAGTCTTTATTTATCCCACCACAATAATCCCATACATACATATATTTATTATTCCCATCTTTCCGCACGCTCCTACTAATTATAATTTTCTGCTGGAACTGGTCTTTTCATTTATCACAACGCGCTCATGTATTTCCATCGCACTATATCCTCATCTTCCATTTTAAATCTTAAATTAATTCCCCTTCGTCGAACATATTTCAGTCTCTCAGCTTCACTGAGATTTTTTATTCTATTTATGCATTCAGAATTTTGCTACAGGTCTTATTATACATATATTTAGCATATATATTGTGATAATAGCTAGCAGAGTATGTAGTTGAAGTATTGAACAACCTTTGTTGCGCAATAACATTAGAGATGCAGAGTGGAAAGACAAGAATAACAATGGGAAACATGGAAGGATGGAATGTTTTTGGTGAAGATGAGAGATGGTTGGGTGGGCTACTCCGTGATTTTTAAAGTGAGTTAAAATGCGGAAAAGCAGGACAGAGATCTGTGTTGACAAGTGACAGTACGCAGACATCCACATATGCTCGGGGATGGAATTTCAATTAAAAGTTGTGCATGTGGGATATGCGTATGGGCAAGTGCATTACTTGGGAATAAGTTGGTGGAGTAGTAATAAAGGAAGGAGTTGGACAGAAAGAGAGAGAGAGAGGGGGAAGCCGAACGTGTGCGGGGCAAACAGGGAAGGAGCGACGATGGAATGACGGCCAAAACGAAAAGGATGGAGCGGTTCGCAAGTCTACTAGTAGAGTTTTTGCACTAACATGTGTGTGTGATGCGACCGAATGAACAAGACAAGTCAATGTCAGTGTCAGGGAAGGAGACGAAAAGTGAGAGAGACAATGTGTGTACACAAGTCAACTGTAGTTTCCCTGCATAAACTTTTCTATTAATTCCTGACTTGTTGTCTTGTGCTGTTGTGAGTAAGCAGATGGGAGTTAAGTAGGAGTATATTAACGCAGAGCAGAGCAGAGGGAAGATCAGGCAGAGCCTCTGGAACGTTTTACATGTTGCTGTACACAGACCGAGGGGACTTGACAAGCTTCCTCATCCCGCTGCCGCTATGTGTGTACCCGCATCCGAAATGCGCACTCCTCACGTGGTTCCCCTTCCGATATTCTTCCCTCTATTTTAGTCCAGCTTTCCTCCCTTCTCCTGCCAGTTCTACATCAGCTTTGCTCCTGTCTCCGCTCGCTCAGCTCTCTCCCACCTCACTTCACTCTCCATGTGACCTGCTCTCCAACCAAATTCCTTCACTCCAGTGCATTTTACACTCTGATCTCTCATATTATTCTTTACTTTTCTGAGGATTCTCTTACGTGTCTGAGGATTTTCTACAGTTTTCTGAAGATTCTCTTACTCTTGTGAAGATTCTCTACAGTTTTCTCATTGCAATACCAAACACCGCAAGGTCAGATTTGAAGCACATACAGCTAATCAGGCTACGTTCTCAGTTACATTTGAGCAATTTTTGGAGTGAGGAGGAAGGAATATCTGGGAAGGGAACTCTATAGCAACTAGTAATTACTACAGTTTTGTGGAAAGGCCCAAC
Organism: Lipothrix lubbocki; assembly: GCA_034696945.1. Lineage (NCBI taxonomy): Eukaryota > Metazoa > Arthropoda > Collembola > Symphypleona > Sminthuridae > Lipothrix > Lipothrix lubbocki. Next base: position 49,023 of record JAQGAK010000692.1, read on the forward strand.
CCAGTGTGGCTCCGTAAAAGCGAGCATGAGTTGGAAGGATAAAATTTACAAATACTCATCTGACCGTATTTGTTGACAATTAGTGTCAGCTCCAGTGCTATTGAACGTGCTATTGGACTCTCACCTGCTGGGACGGCCAGGCCAAACAGGTCTGCCATGACTGAGGAAATTTGAGAAGAATCCGCTGCGGAGTAGTTTTGAGATGGAAAATATAACCAGTTGGGCACAACAACTCTATTTTATGTAGTGGGCAGGAAAACACTAACTGTAGTGAGCTCTTGTCAAGTTATTGTGCTGCTATTGCCAGTGCCAGTGCCAGGGAGAAGGAGCCGGTCACCATGTCCTACCCTCCACGTTTGAGCGAGGACCATAACAGTAAGCTCTCCCTTTCATGTCCTTTCGCAGTATCATAAACAACCATACGTAGTATCTTATGTGAGTCGCACCATAGCCTTTCCCACCAAACTATTTCCAAACACACAAAGTATGTAGGTTCTGCAACGTTGTATTTTTCATCGATGGCTTGTAGTCATTATCCGGAGGAAACTTGGGTCCTAAAATAGATTAGAACTCTGGTAAGAAATCAATGGAATAGTGGAAAATGGAGGGATAATTTAGGAAATTAGCATGTAAATTACGGCTCATTAAAGGAAGATCATGCCCTGCACGTCATGTCCGCGAGATTTATTTCCGGGGAGAAAGGAGGAAGGTAGTGTGTTGGTAATCCGACGTGGAATTGAGACAAGGCTGCGAATTCAATAATATTTATCGTTACCCGAGTAAGTGAGTGCGGCGACATGGAAAACAGATAATAAAACAAAATGTGTTTTCTGCAGAAATACAGAGAGAAGTAGTTCGTATGTATGTATGCGTATGTATAGTTGTATAGATATATGTTTTTATATGTATTTCTGTATGTGTATTTATATATGTACGTATATAGTCCATTATTGGCTCAGCCCGCTCCTCATCCTCCTTTCCCAATAGCGCTCCGACACTTTTCCGCTGCTTCTCAAACTCTCTTGAAACTCTTGACTTGGGAATAATATGTGTAGAACATGTGGAGGTTATTTACAGAGTGCGATTAGCCATAAAATGGAAAGAAAAAGTGATCTAAATAGGCCGATGAATAAAACATAAAAAGCTTTTGCATAAATACACCACTATTTTCCTCTGCGCCGATGATATTTGGCCATTAAGAAGAATGGAAGATACTAAATTCGAATTACTTGGCATACGTTATCCCTTCATTTTTGTTTCTTGCCCCGTTCTGAACTGAACTGCAATGCAATGCAATGCAGTGAGTGCAGAGACCGGAGCGACGGAGTGTGGAAAAAGACGGGGAGTTGTTGTGCCGTCCGTGGTGCCAGTCACCTCCTTCCATTCACTTTTTCACTTTTCTCTCTCTGCTCCCATCATCTTTTGGCTGCCATACCGTCCGGGCTCTCGTCATCACTCCATTACAACCCGGATGGGTTCCATGTGACTCAATGAACAGCGGGTATTAAGTCAACTTTTACACTCCGCAGTTATTTTAATCAAAGTCTCTGTTTTCCGGAGTCCGTGAGAGTGACGAGGACACGTGCACTCTCACACACAGTTACTCTAACGATCCTCCATTCTCTAACATCCGAACAAGTCAAATATCAGTCAAATCTTCATTTCGCAAGTGGAGCGCTGCAACTGGCAGTAACACTTAATGTCGGTTCGAACTTGTACAGTGTATTACGTGATTCCTTGTCTGAACATATAGTAATTCCTCCTAGTAATATTGGTAGTTGGTGCATGTATAAAAAGCACTCACTATAAATTGAGACCCGTGTATAATAAGCACGGCACTTTGGGAAATAGCGATATATGAGCGTCCTCAACTCCAACACGCTCCCTCAACTTTATTAGATCCAGTCATGGAAAAATGAAATTGGATGAATGGCAAATAAGGAACTCACGTAAAGTGCAAGTGAAAAGACTGTAAATGCCTGACATGAATTAAATATGAGTCCGCTGCAGATAGAAATGACTGAATGAGGAATTTATGATTGGCATTTTGTCCACACCAGAAATTAATCTCCCACCCAACTAAACTTTACTTATATCACTTTACCCTCAATCAACCTCACATTTAGTTCCATTCCATCACCATTTTTACCATCTCCACGTCCAACTTCTTCAACATGGAGATCCTCATCTCCTCATCTTCTCATGTACATATTATACGTACTTCATGCACTCCATGTTATCTTGTTTTGGGACACGTAAATGCCTGTATACATAATATATGATGTATCACACAAGCAGCCTCACACGTAGTCTCGTCAGTTGTTCCAAGACTTTCCAGTCACGATCTCCTCTTCTTCTTTTTCTTCTTCCTCTTTTACTCCTCGTCTTCCTCTTGCCACGGGAGCAGCCCTTGAGTTCCAGCGATGTTACTAGTGGGGAGAAATATTAAATTTTTTTGCAAGTGTAGTCACAAATAGTGGGGCTGCGTCAACATCGTATTATAAGGCTGAGTAATCGATCCGTTTCAAATCGAATAACACAATCAATCTTGGAGCAAGTTGGTGCTCTATAGTTAAGTAGCGTCTCCACGTCTCCATGTGCTGCTCAAAAGTAAGTGGAGAGGAGGCTCAGGCTCATCAAAGCAGTGGGAAACAGTAGCACTCTCCTCCATTATTCCTGTCCTTTCGCTCTCTCTCTCTCTCTCTCTCTCCTTCCTTTCTGCACTCCAAGCTCCAACTACACGCAGCGACCATTCAGCAGTGCTAATTCAATAACTACACACCTATAGATAGATATAAGGACCTCTTTTCCGCAATAATATATACTATCAGCCAGGTTGAATTTTGCTTCCCCTGCACCAAGAGGAGCTATAGGAGGAATATTGACAGGTCCGCTTTATAATTAAAGCCTCATCCGCATAATTATGCTACACATGCAATAATCCTGTATTTCCTTGGGCGAAGAGTTGTAAACAGAACAGGGCAGAGAGGAGTTGATTACATGGGAAAAACTTGCCTCTTCCAGCATTATTTCACAAGAATCCATTTCATAACGAGGGGATGCACATAAAGTCATACAGTCGTTCATGCTAATAACTAAAGTAAGTGTATGCTAATACTATTTACTTATGCATGCCCACCAGGCGGGAAGGACACACACAAAAAATGAAAAAATCCCAAAAATTGCGTTTCGCCAGCCCGCAATAAATTTTTCATACACAAGACTTTTTGAACTAATTAGATTTCACAGGAAGTTGCTCCAGCCCAGGCCCAGACGCGGAGGTAGCATGGCCTGGAATTAAATGATGAACGAAGTGATTGCATTCGACAGGGCTTGTCGTCATTTCATTAAGGAGACAAATCTTTCCCAATGCAACGCCACACACATTTTTTCCTCTCTCCTACTCTTTCTCTCTCTCTCTTTCGCCCAAGTTTTTCTAACCGTCCTTATCGCTCCGAGTCAAAGTCATCAAAAGAATTACATTATGGAAATTCTTATTTAAAACTTGGAGGGAAATTCATCAAAATTTAATTGCCATTCAAAATTTAATAACATTTTCCTTGACTTTTTTCTTCTTCTTTTTCTTCCTCTCGCTCTCTCTCTCTCTCTCTCTCTTTGCTGTTTTCCTATTGTCATCCCCTATTCATCTTTTATCCTTTCTCTGGTTTTATCGGGAAAAAAGGACAAAGAAGGAGCGAGGTGCGTAATTAGAAAAAATTCTCTATTCAAATTTCAGCCTTTTACTATAGAGTTTATTTATTGGTGGAGTTTTTTGAAAAACTGCGGACGTTGTCTGCAGATGGATGAAATATTAATGCGGAGAGTCTACCTGTGCCGTGTGCTCATAAATGCTTCCCAGGAATACTAAATCCGATCATAAATTGTCTCCTATAAAATTTTCATTGCTCCGGAATAAAAAAAACGGAGTGGGGAATCACGGGAGAGGAAATTGCGAGCGGCGTCAAAGCTTGTAACTCGGCATATAAAGGCAGTCAATCTGGGACAACACGGCTCTCTTCGAGCAAATTGTGTAAAAAGCAGTCCAGATTATATGTATTTTTCATAAATACTAAAAGTTAAACCAATTTTGGAAATTGCCTCGATTTCGGAGATCAAACTGGGGAAGTAAAAGTTGCTGAGACCCCGTAAGTTTTTTTGTTGCTCTGTAACTTGTTAGATATCCATTTATTTCCACTTGCTTTCTGATAAATCCGCCAGAAACAATATGAAGAAAGGGAAAAAAGCTGAAGGCGGACAAAAGGGTGGAAAATGAAAGAATAGGCAGGAGGAGGAGGAAGAATGCGTGGCTGGAGATGCTGCTGCATATCAGTAATACAACAATTTATGTAATAGAAAAAGAGAGAGAGAAAGAAAAAAAGGGAAAAATGAAAAGAGATTGCCAAAACAAAAACGAGAAAGAAAACTCTCAGCGGACCGTTCATTGCTCCGGGTGTCTAAACTCTTTTTCCATTTTTTTATCCCGTTTTCTCTCTTTCGTCTCCATATAAACTATACTTCCTTCCCTGTAACTTCCACGACATAAAACACTCCGTTACTCTCTCGTCCAATGAATTCCGAATTTCCAGAGTTGACGAGTCTTGTTGAGAGTTTGAGTGTAAAATGTGCGTGTCTCCCTGCAGTTACGCGCCTTCGTTGGACAAGGCAGGAGGATTTTTAGTCTCACTCCTCACTCTTATTATTCTTATGCAAATATATTTTGGGACTATGGGCGTCCAATAAAAAACATTGTGCAGACTCGAGGAAATGTGTTAATCGTGTTTACATAATAATAACATCATGACTATCCTTATCAGCACAATCGCCTCCGCACGCAACGCAAGGCCTCATCTCGCTTTTCTCACAACTTATACAGTCAAGTATACAGAATTCGCTATACAAAATTGTATACAATTCTGCTTCATATTTCTCAATAAAATTTGAACTTTCTGGGGCCTTTTGGGAACGACCACATTCTTTTCAAATTCGGCGCTGCTACATTAGTTGTGTTGTCTCTTGTCTTGGACGAGCTGCAATCAATTTGTTTCAAGCTCTCAACAATTTCTTTTTAATATAGTTACTTCCAGCCTTATAACCAAGCCTCTGTTATAGTGTGTGAAACTTCAACGAGGAACATTGTGGAACGGTGAATAAAAATCATAAATATTGTCCCAATTAATTTTTCAGATCTGTCCTTTATTACCAGTTTGTTGCGCGTGGTTTTCCATTGAGCCCAAACATTGTCATTATAAATTTATTAAAACCAGGTGACATTGACTGATTCTCTCAGTTCTGGATAAAAATTGGATGAAATGAAAGCAGAATGTTCGTATTGCTAGAAGCGTGGAAATACGTTCGATTAGAGCGTTTAAACTCAAGGTTCATGTTATGCAAGGCATGGAGGTAGGGAAGGGACGACATTTTTAGCAGACTGCTGCCGTGCCGTAACTTCACACCGTAAAACTTGAGTGTTCGGAACTATGCAGTGCATTTGGCAGTACATGTTTCCATTTAAAAATACAAACATTAAAAAAACACGCCGGTTTTTTGCTCCCCATAAAGAAAATATCATGTAGTATTTTTCCTGGCTGTTGCTACTACTTGTAAAAGCACACACACGTACGGCGGATATTATTTCTTCAAGAAATTCATGCGTAGTTTACACACGGTCCATTTATAGACAAAAGCGTCTGCACACTTCAGGTCGGTTCAAGTAACAAGGATCATGCGGTCAAAATAAAATAAATAAAAATACTTTTTGAACCTCTAATCTTGAGTACAATTATTTTTAATATTAAGTATGACACATTCGGTAAATAACATGCATCTTTCATTTTTAAGTTCATTTTTACAAAACTTGCAATGTTTTTAAACATGAGATAATAATAAAATAAATATCGATACATAGAGTTCAAATTAAATGTGGGAACATCTTACATGATCGGCCCCTGTCGATGGAGAAATTTCGCCGTCGAATATGAAGGATGAAGCATGCAAAGTGGGTTGGGAAGAGAAACATTCTTGTTTTTCAACTTTGGGGCTGTTAAAACAAAAGTGAAGTTGTGTAAATAAATGAGGAGAGATAGAAAGAGAGAGAGAGAAAATACGACCTCTTACATTTTGACGTGTCTTCATAAAGCCTGATGCAGTAAAAATGAACTGGATTTGCGGGAAGTGGGCATAAGACGAGAGGAGAGGTGGGAGTATTTCTGCACTGCCAGGCCCGACGGAGTACAAAGCCTGGTGAGAAACAAATGATCCAGTGTCTCCGGTTTATTCTCCAACATATCAGCATATAGCTTTTTGATGAGTGGAGAACTTCAAAAATTCCCCTTCCATCATCTTCCCGGGCGTCGTTGACACGCGTTTTAATGCCCACGGCCCACGAATTGAAGACCGAGCTTTACTCCTCGCTGGGACACTCCCTGAGTTATGCCTTTTCGTCCCTGTCAGCCCAACGTATTTAATCCGCAGTATTTTCATTCCGATTCCACTTTTTCTCCATTTTCACCAAAGTCCTTGTAGTCTTGGCGGAGAAGTGCACGTGTGAAGGTTCGTAAAAAGAGAGTGGCTGCGGCAGTTCGATGGCATATTTCCTGCTGCGTGCTACAATAATAAATGACGTTGATTTCGTGTGTCATTTATTATTAGGAAAACATAAGTCCACTGTCCTTTAGTCCCGCACACCCGCTCATTCCTTTCCCCACTTTTCTTAGACCACCACCAAAATAACAAAATACCATATCCAAATGTTAAGCCACATACCTTTTCGTTATCAAAAATACCAAATTCCCCATTTTTTCACTATTTTCTCCAAATTGTTTCGCCAATTTTTTCCACAAATGTTTTCCATGGCTTACTCCAGTTATTTCCTTTATACATGAATCAAGAAGAAAGAAAGAAGAAGAAAAATGAATGAGAACTAATGTTGATTTCGATGTGACGAAGAAAAATGATTGTAAATTATAGGTTGTGAGAAAATGGGATGGTAATGGAAGTATGGAAAACTAGCAAATAATCATGGCGTGGTGTTTGTTCTCCATACTAATAACATATACCGGATGTCGTATGGAGAAATCGTGTAAAATAGCATGGAGTTAAAACAAACTGTAGGAAACACAAGGGAAATATGACATGCTAAGGTATATTGGGAATCAAATTAAATATATTTGTTTAGTGTATAAATAGATTACCATTAAAAACACACCTAGTTACTATAATCACATAGCATTGATAATATCAATTTGGTATATACGAGATAGCCACGACGATTCATTCCCGGAGTGTGAGAATTTAAAAAGTGGTCTGCTAGTTTAGGATTCCACACTACATTGGGTGCAGTGTCAAGAAATAAGAGTGGAGGAACCTATCAAAAGTGTGATTAAGGGAGTCTTTGGGACGGAAATAAGCCAAGGACGGAGAGAAAAGGAGCGGGAGAGATTAAGCTGTGAAAGAAAGAGGACGAGATTGTTAACAGAGTTGTTTGACAAAGTCACGTAAAGTCTATTTATTGTAGTGGGAGAGCTGTAGGCGACAATGATTGGTAAAGACAAAAGGAATCCAGAAGTAACTTTTTTAACTCTTATTTATGTTGTTTTCATTGCTCCCAAAGTTGACCGAGCAGATTTGACACGTCACAAAGGTTTTGCCCACTTGCACTTTTCCTCGTTAACAACTGACACGGAGATTTAAGTGAGGTCCAGACTCGCGCCACTCTAGGGATCTCCTACTTACACACATGTATTACATAGCAAATACACATACATTTTATATATAAAATACATTTTTTCACAAACCAATCCTCATTTCTCACTTATATATAATACGTTATATAGCATATATGCTATATATATGCATATATATATGCTAAATTACAAACAGGAACGAAGTACATTGCAGTCTCGCTATAACGGAGCTTTTTGTAAGGCAGTATTCTTATAACCGAGCTCTTTATAAGGGCAGTCTTTCTAAACCGGACCTTTTTATAAGGGCAGTCTTGCTATATCCGATTCTTTATAAGAGCAGACCCCCTACAACGGAATTCGGTGCCGACAATTATGATGAAAAATTATAAAATGCACCAGTTCCTGTAATAATCAACTTTAATGAAACACTTTCAAAACAAAAAAATGAGAGTAAATAGGTTTAGTGTGTACCGATTGGGAAGGAGATATTTCCTTGTCGAGAGTTTGTAGGGTTCTAACAGTTGTGGAGTCATGAAATATATCCCCGTACGGAATGTTATAAATAAAGTAGAAATGAGTAATCTAACGGCTTATCGCCTAAGAATAAATACAAAATAAACTTTTCGGAGGTAACTACAGGTAAGGAGGTTGAGTGAACGTTTGTCAGTTAAAAATAGTGAATATTGATACAAGTTAGACAAGTAAATATAAATTCGACATTCAGGTTTAGTTGACATTTTAGATATAAATAGTTCACTGGAGTGTTTTATAAAAAAATGTTGTTCATCCATTAATAGGTGAACACATTTTGGATCTTTAAAGTGGAGCGTTATAAAGAATTTCCACTGTATTTTGCAAAAACCTTGTATTTTACGTGTTGTTTGTACAACTTCGACAAACATTTGCTTTTGCCTAATACAGATACGATGGTCGGTATATACATAGGAACTACTTTGTGTTGGAAATTGGTGCACAATTTTAATTGCTTTTCATATCCAACAAATTCAATACAAGTGCCAAATGCTTGAACGAGAAACGCAATCAGGGATTCTGTAAATGAAACAAAAGTATGTTACTCATTGAAAGACCCGTTCCTCATCAACTGGATTGGGACAAGGAATCCCCAGATATTTCTAGAAACCAAGTCTGATA
>JAQGAK010000693.1:0-57837 GCA_034696945.1 Lipothrix lubbocki
CTATCCTTCGCTGTGCAAAATGACGGGGTTAGGTTATCCAATCGCCATCAACTGATTACATTTTCATTACTGACAATATGTCCACTGACGAAAAATCTTACTGACAAACTGCTTGCTGACGAAATGATGGCTGACGAAATGTCGACTGACGAAGCTGTAACTGACGAAAAAATGGGGATCCGTGGAGATATGTGCAGTTTATGGACATGGACGCCTCGATTGAAATTTATTATATTATATGCTGTGTGCTGAAATTTCATTCTCGTTCTTGCAAGAATTAAATGCGGAATTAAAACGCGATTGTATGGAGGTTAACAGCTTGATGCTCAGTCCGGATCGTAATCAATTATGCTATCTATTCTCGCTTCACTTTTTTGGTTAGTTTAGAGATTACCACATGGAAATTTTGATTGTACATCATGCTGTATTCCACTTTTTTTATGTATAGTCAAAACTTTCTTCCATTTTTTGTAAACTCGCATTCAAAGGGAGGGTATAGAACGTGCGAAAATACTCTTTTACATGTATAGCATAGTAATTACGTCTGTGTGATAATACTCCGTCTGGGAATATTGAACGCTTTGACAGGTTCAAAAATAAGGAGTATAAATATTATAGTCCTCCCCGTGGATTAATCACTTTGAATCTTTGCAATTTAGCGTAAGGTGACCTCAGCGATAATACTTGAGCACGAGTTCACGATTTGATGATGAGAGCGTATAGAATTTAATAATTATTGTATAACAAGCGAGTGAAAATAACGTGATTGCCGCTGGGGGCTTGTGATTTTGGGAATTTGTACTATCCATACATAGATACATATAATATCCCTTGAATGTTTTAAAAGATGAAAATACAGGAAGCAAAAAATATCGTTACACTTTGATATATGTATGTTTCGAAACTCAAACTTATTAAACTCATAATTTCGTCCTTTGCTTGTTTTCAGTATATGATTTACACTGCAACAAAATTATAATTATTAATTTACGCGCAATAGGATTTATTTATTGTTGACACTAGCAGTATTTATGTGCAGTGGTTAAATTACATTTGCTGCAGGAGCTAATAAAAATCTGAGTTAATCTAGTAATGCAGATACTTTTATGGGTATTGCTTACTATGAACGCCCATAGGGAGGACAAGATTTTGACATGACATAAAACGTTGTGAGATATACTATAGCTGATTTTTATTTAAACTGACTGTTTATACAATCAGCTGGGCTCGTTTATGGACATTAGTTAAAGGATTGAGCGTAATGATGAGGAAGAAAAGAGTTGCAACTTGCAAGCAACAAGTCAAGCATTGTTGCGAGCCTTGTGGGGGACCTCTTCTACTACATTGTTCAAATTGAAGTTAGCAAAAGTTGTTGTAGAGGGAGCTGAAATTGCTGTTAGATTTAACAGACTTGCAATCCTGAATTACTTACAACCACCAGATGCTTATTGTACTTATATTGTAAAAGGAGAATATAGGTAGTGTATTGCTCTAAGCCAGGGGTTTGGTATGGCGAATGCTTGCAGGTAAATCAAAATAATGATTATATTACAGCAGCAGGAGCGTGCTAGTTCACCGTAAATTCGTCTTTTCCATCTATATACTAAATAAAGGATCCAAATAACCATGATTTCATGTTGTACATACATTTTGAGACCGGGAGCAGAAGGCGTCTGAATAGCATTTCTTTTTATGGGTCTGAATAAACTATACACTAATGACGTTGTATAACATACTCGCAGTGCAACGCCATTGAGTTGAAAGACTCCATTTCTGTCATGATTTTAAAGGTTGGAGAAAAAGCTGCAAGGAAATGGTTTATGATGTGGTTTAAGAAATGATTTTTTGGTCTTTTGTCCAAATGTGGTAGTGTCGGGATGATGCTGATGTATTTGGTAACAAATTGTTCGTTAAAATATATGTGTTAAGCCCGAAACCTCGGTCAAACTAGAGTGTCCTCCTCCCATTCACGATTTTTAAATATATAGCAGGGAGGGATGGATGAGGAACAGTAACAAGTTAGTTTCCCACCTTATATATTAGTATTGAATGAATGGAGAAATAACTTTGCCCATTGAAACATTGTGTTCTGTTCGAGTATTTTAAGGTGTGAGCGTAAAATTCTTGGTAGTTATACCATGTACCTCTGGTGTATAATGTAATGGTACATTGGTGATTGTCGTCTCGAGTCGAGAGGTTTCGGGATGCTATGATAATGATGATTTTGACGACAAGGGTTAAAACCTAATGATTGTATTGTTATGCTGGATTTAGTCCATAAGTCCTGTCAGGAAGATCATTATTCTAGACTATATGAACGCACCCATTAGTGCATGTGTGTGCAATTGTAATTGCCAGGGTTCGTCTCGTGCTGTATAGATGTTAAATGTATAAATTGTTACCTTCCTTTGGTCAGAGCTTTCTCATGAATTACTAAGTGTATGCTACTGATTTGTACTCTAGTATTAACAAATGCTCGGATGAGCAGCTTTACTGTTTCCAATTCTGTCTGTACCATAATTACCCTCTCACACAACAGTCTTTATTGTATTTGACTGCAATAGGCGAACGCGAGTTACCTTTCGTCCGTGAATACTACAGTAAAAGTTGGAGTGAGCGCAATGAAAGGAATAATTTTTATGGGCAGAACCGTATGTTGCGTATTTTAAATTGTGTAATTCCCTTCCATTATGTAAAATTCTATATTCTACATATACTTATACTTATAGGCAGGCTGTTGCTTTCATTGTTTTAGATGTGGTTAGTGGTTACATAATTATTACGGCCGGAGTTCATATTGTTATTTACTTTTCCCGGAATTCATAATTGTGAGAATTCTCATATTGTGCTTTGTTGCAAACCTGACTGGGAATGGTTGTCTGTGCGCCTAGGTATTGGCACAATACCAAAGCACTTGTAAGTAAGTACATATTATGTAAAAAGGTATAGGTACTTAATATGCTTTTGATAAATTCAGCCGTTTGGAGTCAAGTAGAAACTAATAATGCTTGTTAAATATGCATTTACTAGGATTACTGTTGCAAGTCCGATTGAGTCTACCATAGCCTCAGCAAGCATTGCATTGAGACCGTTTGAAATTTAATTAAAGATATTTACTACGTATGTACCTATGTTTGTGTAAAACTTAACAAATAAAATGGTGCCTATACCTACTAGGCATGCTTGCTTTAATTGAAGTGTTAATAAACGCGTGAACATCATAAAAGTATGTTATTATTAATGTTTACAAGTTATATTGCTGGTGTTGCTGCTGCTGTCAAGTTGGTGACTAGAAACTAATTTGTTTCTGAACACGTTCTGTCTGATTTTAATGAAAATACCGGGAAATCCAGGCACTAAAACAATTTCTAATATTGTAGTAGTAGCATCTGGGATTTTATTTTGAACGACGTGTCGTGGTGACGGAAGATGTAAGAAGAATTAAGTTCACATTGTCAGCAGTCCGTGAGAAGTTGCCTTATGTCGTATGGTTGGTGTGAATTGCAGCAATATTTAATGTACTTATATATGCATATGTGCATCGTTTATCTACATTTATATGTGCTCGTCCAAGTGAAGATGAAAAAATGTAAACCTAATGCTAGGGATGATATTCTAAAGATTTGATTTCGATTAGTTTGACACACTGCTTGAGCAGAAATGGTAATGACGACATCCTGTGCACGAGTTGGCGTCATAACATAATAGTAAATGGTAATTACAAAAAAATGTTTCTGACTTGATGATTAGTTTTGCAAGATAGCTCGTGCTTATCCCGTGCATTTGAGTATTAAATAATGCAGATCATCATTTTTTATTGTAGCATGTTGACTTGTTATTGACAGAATTGAAAAAATGTGTACGTATCGGAATTATTAGTAGACATATTATTAAGTATAGTAAATGCATATCTGTATTCAAATTTTAACTAAATGGCATAAGCTTGAATAAATCGTGTATAATTTTGAAAATGCTGATAATGAATTTGATCAGTCCGTGAAGGTTTCTTCTACTTTTTTTAAGATGCAGATGGTGGGAATTAAATGACTCGCAAGGAAGACATTGATAAAGGTGGAAAGTCGTACGATGAGAATGATATTTGAATTCAAGTAGATATATACGCAAGTTCACTCTAATATATAAGCTCTTTGTTGTATAGTCCTCCTACTCTCATTCTGGCAATGTTAAAATTGCATTTCATATAGTGTACCATGTGTTGTGTATATAATTATTTTATTCGAACCACCCGTAGTTGTTTTAAACATGCTTACAAGCATTAACACGTAAAAAGTCACATCTGACTGCGTCAGTTTAACTTCATTGAGGTTCTTCGAAAAGAGTCCGGAAGTTGTGGAAGAGGGTATCGCGGATGTCTCTTGAATACACTGCTGGCAGCTACCGTAGAAGGTAAAGCTATAACTTGTAGCCGTTAGGGTTAACGTGATGAATATACCTATGTAGTCAAGTTTATAGGGTACTAAACTACTACTATACTCTATATAAGCTTTGATATGTATAGTCAGGTTTGTTAAATGATTTTTATGACAAAGAGTATAAGACGGTTGACGACATTTATAAACCTCTATGTAAGTTAAATCAGTCACAAATAAACTTGTCAGGTTCCTTTATATGTCCTCTTGGCAATTTGAAAACAATTCAATTCAGGCATTTTTGTTTTGAGTGCGTACACATTTGTCATTATGAGAATAATAATTATGCATAAACATTTGTAGCAATGCCATAGCACTAGGTATTAAATATATTTTATTTTATAAGTATAATTAATTTTAAAAAAATCAAAGGGTTACATGAATGAGAACAGGAAAGTTGATAATCACAAAACTAAGTAGATTATTATTTTTGTAATACTATAGTATGTATTCGCTATGCTGAGAATAAATTCCTGTAAATCCTTGAAGGTTGGCTAACTTTAAGAGAATTTTAGGATCTGAGTGGGATAGATGTAGACTTATATATTTTTGCGAAACAAAGCTAATTATTGCGTCGTCATGTTTTTCTTTCTTTTCCATGAATGCATCCGTAGGAGGATGCTAGGATTTAAACAATTCCAATGAATTATTCAAGTAGTGCATCTATAGCGTATACACTCTGGCTGGATGATGCTCTAACGATTTAGCATGAATGGTTACACCCGCCTGCAGTAGTAGTGTGCATAAATTTCGACTATAGATAAAAATAGTAAGTCTGTTCTGTATGTACGGGCACTACGAATATGTATCGATATAAAAAATTTACATTTGAAATTTTTTACTGTGGCTTCTGAAAGTAACAATTTCCATTAGTTTTATCTTTTTATATAACTATTGAAACTTGTTCCAACTCCTATAGTCAAGGATTTCATTTTTTTTTCGTAAAGGTGTATTCGTTGAATTTAAATGATGTATGACAACATGCTAAGGTGTGTACAAGAAGGACATTTGCACTTGAGGACTTGCACTAACGATATTCAAAGTTCATTAGCGATTTTGATGCTATTGGTGGTTTGATTCAAAAGTTTGGCGAATGTTTTGTTTTACAATATATTGCAGCACCCATCCGCCTTCATAAATTAAATTCGCACGTATTTAAACTCTCGACCAGCATATAATCATGGGTTACTGATGGAAAAAATGTTCAAAGAAGAAGACAGCGGATGGAATGTTAGCCTTATACGGAGTACAAGTCCTGCTATTTAATCATGAATTAATTTCGTTTAATAGCAACATAGACCTGTACCTGTATATAAATATTTTAATCAAAGCTGATTACTCTAGTCAAATTTATTCCGTTGATCTCTTCGCGGCCTAATTCGTCCCTTTCTTCTTACTATGTTCCATTAAATTAAAAAATTGAGACACTGAGAAATCATATTTTGTTATTATTATTTATGATATGCTTCTCTAATTCTCTACAGATACTTATATATAGCCATTATATGATGATGTGATCAGCTTTCGTAGTCTAATCATATGTTAAACCTGTTTACCACGCATGATGATGGCATACGGACGATTTAGCTACCGAAAGTTTAAGATATCAATAACGCTGTCACGCCAAGTTATGGATCCGCGTAAAGACTTGAATATTATTTAAATAATAATGTTATTCTGTAAATGGCTGAAAATCGTAAACCATGAGGTTTTATTTATGCATGTATCTAATCGTAAGTGAACTAACTAGATTTCTTCAGAATCAGAAGCTTGTCCACATATTAAATTTAATTTTGCAACATCACCGTATTAAACACTTGTAAAGGCGTAGGTCTCTGGACATTTGATTTGCAAATGTGAAGGACAACGATACTGAAATTCGGTCGAAGGTCTCCTTTCTTACTTTCTTCATCACTACACCTGCATTTGCATGTACTTATAACAATACTTATACTTATACCTAACATCTTCCAATTAGCATTGTTTATGCATGCAAACTTGCACATTGAAAGTGGACAAGCAGTAATAAGAGACTAATGTTTGCCAATTTCAGCGATTATTTCAGTAGCATTTTTAGAGTAATTGTGTCTACTAATGAACGTAGGTGTAGTATACTAGGTGCATTTTAAGTCTTAAAGGATTCGAATGTCAGTTCAGTGGTCGTAAACTAGTTGATAAAAGTATATTATCACCTCACGCCTTGTCATCTTCTCCTTTGGATTAGTATTCGATTTTATTTTAAAAGATGAACAAAGCACGATTCAGAGTAATTTGACTATTTTGAGGATCCAACGTTTTGGTATATAACGGAACCATCGCTTACGACGTCAAATTTCCCCGAAATGTGGGATATTGGAAAGGCTTGGTCATCATGAGTTTCATTATAAAGGTAAAGGCAGGGCTTAACATTTTCTTATAGGTTTGTCTGCATATACTATCATTACGAATTATATATATTTAGCAAGCTTGTATATATGTACTGTGACAATGATTTGTATGTTTGCATATACTTCGCGAGCTACTTTTAGCATCAGCCTACCCACGTTTAAAATTATTAAAACAATGTTTTATTGACATGAGGATAGGACTTTGTTATGTATGTCAACTCAAGCAACTTGACTTGAACCAGTGTGCTCATTCTGGATATGCAATGACAGTAAAGTGATAATTGTGGGAATTCAGAGTCGTATTTTTAATGCCAAGTAAAAGTAAGCCAGTCAAGACAAGCGATTCAGGTAACTCGATCCTGGATTTTTGAAAATGTAATAAAGCTTGTACTTATTTATATTATTCTTCTCCCCATGCTCTATGCAGTTCGAATCATTATAGGATCTATTGTTTTCTTCAACACATATCTAACATGACAGACTGGTGAAGATAAGCAAATCTGAATGTAGTGCTCAATTAGATCGAGATCAAGATACATAGTTTTAGTTTTGTTCCCCAGCAGTTAAACTGCATCCTGGTTGGCTGTAACAACCAAGAGCACACTACATTGCAGAGGTCATGTATATGTTACTGAACTGTTTTGTCATTATATTTTGCTGACTGAAAAAACTATTTGCTCTACCCATTTGATCATGTAAATAGCCTTGTAGGAACGATTAGACATTGGGATTAGATGGAGATTTTAACTCACAAGATCAGTCATTGAGAGAATTTTCAGGTTTAGATATCTACCTATACAGGAATAACCATGGACTCCGATTGCTACTACTCTACTTTCAATCTTGTTAAAGTTTTCATTGTCATCAAAGTCACAAGTCACAATGCATAAGTTGATAAATATTGAATTAATTAGGGGATTAGAATAGTTGAGAGGCTACTAGGACGAAGTTTGGGCTGGGTCAGTTGAATACTTGGCTGTCTACACATCCTTTCAGAAGAAATGATCTTCGTGCCTGTATGACGCCTCTATACAAATGTAATATCGCAATAATGGATTTAAGCTTTGAATTGCATTTTGACCTGCCGATTTCTATTGTTCACAGTTATTTGTATTCATATATTATTAGTGTATGTGTGAGTACCTTCGCTATATGTAGTATTGAGAGATAAAGGTGACTTGTGAAACTGCTTTCGATATCAAACATTTTCGTTGTTGTCACTTTATAGTTGTTAAGTTTTGAAATGATTTCGATTTAGTACTTAGGGTACGAATTTAAGAAAATGGTGCCGATCCTCATTGTAGGTTACTACTATAATGATCTTTTTAGTTGACATAAATTTCATACTGTATTGCAACGTTAAAAGAAGATTATGAGGCAATTATTCCGAGTCTTTACGAGGGAAGAAGATTGTGCTATAGAAATAGCGTGGAATCACTTATTGTTCTCCTAATTGTTGGCGTTGGCTCGTCATAAAATGTTAGATTGTGTGTGTAGGCTTTTGGAGAAATTCGCTGATTACGCCAGATTATGACTCGACCAAGAAGAGTTGTCTTCTCTGACATTTAATAGTTGTTTAAAGTGCCTTTCAAATAGGGGAGTGAGTGTTGATAATGGAGTCGGGGGTCAAACAATGATATTTATTGAACGATCTGTACTCGCATTTGGTCCTTTGATATATTGTCAAAAAAATGAAATAAGATCAAGTTTAATAATGATGTGCGGAAGTAGATCATTGAATAAAAAGTACCGAAACCGCTCTTCTCATCATTATTGTTTCCACTAAAAACATATACTATGATGCTTGCTATAGTAGAGAGAGAACTCAAGCCAGAGAGAGAGAAAGAGTAAAGGATAGCATATAATTTAACTGTACCTGTGAAAAAGATGAACTATTCGTATTTTCTTATTTTTTATCCATCCAAGAAGACTGACCTAACGGGTTTCATACCCTGATGTCTGCTACCCAGATCGACGACAGTGAGAGCCTTATTATTGTTTTCTCTCTGCATATGATGCCTAATGTGTGGGTAGTATATGACGCTGTTGTACCTACTGACTTCGGTAAAAGTTTTTATTTTTGCTTGACTGTGAGCACTCAAAATTATTGAGGTTTCGTACTGCGGGTCAGCTCATTATTGACAGCTTTCACGTCTCATCGTCAGTTGCAGTTGAGAATGCAGCTGCAATTTGTGTGAGGATTATAAACCATGGGGCAATTAATTTTCACCCACTCATTGTATTTGTCCGTTGTCTGTGTTGTTAACGTGTGCAATACTAATGACTTTCGTTTTTTTTTAATTTTCACTTGGCTATGGCTATGGGCATGTCATATTTTTCATGGGAAGCCCTTGTAAACAAAAGTTTGAACGGTGGCCTGGGGCGATGAAAATGTTCATGATAGCATGGAGTAATTTTAACGACGGTTGAATAGGCAATGCTGAGATGTTATGTTCATTCATTGAATTCCATGAACAAATCACCTCTCCCGTCTGGCTTTCGTTGGTATTTTAATTCAAAATGTCCTATTCCTTTTGGTGTTTTCTTCTAAACAGGAGCTAAATGATTATGTGAGTATCCTTGTAGAGGCAAGAAGGGTCATAGAGAGAGAGAGAGATAGAGAGAGGTAATGGAAAAATGCAGTGATAAATGGGATTTTTAGAGTGCTCTGCTGATTAGGAGTGAATTAGAGTTATTTGTGTATCTCAGGACATACGACCATATATCTTTAAATGCATGCACGAATTACCCAGCTGTCGTCATAATTTTTGCAGTGCAATAAAGTAGACATGATCAATGCTAGGGAATAGGAGGAAGCGAAGGTGCATCCTGCAGGAGTAATTTGTCCCTGCTTACAATAAGGTGTGTACATATAATATAGAGGCAACCGAGTCTGTCTTGTGTTATACATTATGTAAGAAAATGTGGGGAAAATTTTCCTTGTTTCTTGCGTCCTCTCGGTAAGCCTTCATTATTCTTTTTTGGTAACCCTTCCTCATGGTGTATATGTAGAGGTGTAGTATGGTTAGTGAAAAAGATTATTCAGGTCCTTGGGGTGCAATAAATTGCTGTTGGTGGTGGTAGTGTAGAAAACTGGACTTAAAGGGATTTTACAACAGGGGTAATATTGCATTTGCAATATAAATTATCATCGTAAACCCCAGCTTGTCCTCGCCTCTCGTATGGAGCCACATTTGCTTCGTCTTCCTCCTCTGTTCTGTACGCTTATTTATCAATTGCTTTGTAAATTACTTGGTTTACATACTTTATAGCTATCTGGGGTGCATCGTTAAGTCCGTCTTCTTGGCAGATTTGCATTGAGGGTTGTATCATCTAAATGGGAAAATAAGCTCTCCTGTTATAAATATTCAGTTCTCTCGTCTCGGAATCAGTTGTAGTTGTTGGAGTTGAATTTTTTCTGAAAACCTGCTAAACTATGAATTTATCATAACCAATTTCCGGGGACGCATTATTTAGTGTCGAGGTAAATGTGACATGTAAGGTAGATTATGCTTTAGTGGTCATAATATGTTGGCTGTATTATACAGTTGAGTACACCAGTGCGTGATCACATGCATTTTTGAAAGTATGATTTGATCACGAAAAGGAGTGTAGAGTGTAAGCTTTTAAAGAAAAGGTTTATGCGGATACGGGAACAGGCGCTGTACGGAGGAAGAGCACAATGTGTGTCATCGTGTGTCGGATCTGTGCCTGTGGCGATTTACACTTACGCATTTTACGTGTGAATCTGTGAACGTGGCACGTGAAGTACGCATGTATATGTATCTATCTATATTATATTACCAGTTACCAGTAGCAGAAAACTGGAGTACTTTTTTAATCTAAGAAGAACATCCTAGAAATAAGTACATATATAAGTATATATAGATATATAATGCAGACAAAGAAATGAAATTTTTGGCATTTGCTGTATGCTTCCCGGCTTATGTTATATTCTTATATTACATGAATTTTTGTCTTTTTAGGTTTTATCTCTTATATTAGCTATATAGCTCTGTGTGAGTATATTTCCATCTTCCATCATATTATGCCTGTCATCTCGGTATATTTATCTTGGAAGAGGAAAATGAGCATAATATGTAAAAGCTGTTGGAATTAAGATAGTGTTAAGAACGAAGAGTATGTGGGATTATGAATTGGTCGATCCTGTTATATATATCCGTATTATGATAAAAGCCTGAAAGGTTGCGTTCTGAGATGAGGACCACCAGGTGTAGATAATGTGAAAATTTCCTCATTTTATTTTGCACGAGTGTGTGTGTGTATGTGTTTGAATTTAAGGCAGTCCATCCAATCTCGTCGGATTCATGCAGTAACCGTGTGGCTAACCTATTTCTCTTCTTTCTTTCTTTTGGTGAGGAAAGCATGCATTGCATGCAGTATTATAGTATAGGGCTACGTACATTAAATATAACAAAAAGTAATTCATCCTATGGGCTGATTCTAACAACCTCAGAAATTCGTGGTGTTGTGACTAAGTACATTTGGACATAAAAATGCGCGCACGCTGAATTTTAACGTTTCTTTTCGGATACAATGGCTATGCCGCAGGGTGAGACACAAAGCCGTATCTACACGTTGTTTTTCCTTTACTATTTAAAATGATGAGAAGTAATTTCTTTTCCATTTCGTATTATTTGCTCAGCCACTTGGTCTCCATTAGCACATTCGCATTACAGTGTGTAGGGTCGAACTCACGAATAATATTGTATACACTGCTATAGTTTGAGTCCATGCGAACACATACGAGATATGTAATATTCCCTGGTCTGGAGATTGCTTGTTTAGTCTTTAGTATTGGTTTTTTTCGTATACCGTTTTGGAGTATATTTGTAAAAACCTCTGCTAATGCTGTAGAATTAATTAGACTGATGCAATTTCTTGCTGCTGGAAAATTAACACATGACTGGCCAACAAACTTCCGTGTACATGAAGAAAAATACATTAATTTTTGTTTGCTTCGATGTTTTAGGAGATACTAAACCTTCCATTGTTTGTTCAAAACGCTGAACTTGCTGACTCTCAGAATTTTGATTGTTTCCAGAGTATCTTATAATTTATTTGGTCATGTTTTTGTGCTACTGGGAAGCCAAAACATGATAGTGGCACTATTCATACAAATACTTGTGTATGTATAATGCGTTAATAATGTCATTATGAATTACATATTATATTAAATCTGACAAGCGTTTTCTTTTTTTTAAGTAATTAGAAGTGATGATTTGGGGGCAACTTCTTGTGGTTTTGTTTGATTAGAAATCTAGGTAGTGATGTATTATGAGTGAAGTATTAAAGTGTATTAAAGTATAAGTATCGCAGGGATATACAAAATATAGTTGCGGGCTTCATAATTGATTAACGTTTCGTACGTGATGATAAAGGAATGACATTCCTTTCCTTACCGATACACAAAAAGGTTGTCATAATGATGTTTAATGATGAACTTGAACTTGTCGAAGCTCTGGCCCCTTTACCATATTTGGAAAGATGTTTGTGGATTTCTCTAATTCTCTACGCTGCTGATTGCATATCTATGTACATGTATACAAAGATTCTTACGTGTTTGATACTTATATTCTTTTATTATCCTTGTTGGCATTTATTTTAGTTAATAAACATTATCCTTATAGAGTTACTACGTTATATTCGTAGATGGCAAATTTCGATAAAAACCTAACAGCTCAAATTGCAATCGCGAATTGTAAATCTTGGTGGTCGTCATTACTTGGGACGTTTGACAAAGTTATTGGTATTTATTTAATGTGGTTTATTGCTTTGTATGATTAGGATCTGCGTACCTACTATTTCATACCTATGGTTTTTTGTCTGTGTAGTCGTTAGCCATTTATGTGGATAGTACAAGTTATATTGTGAATACATCATTCCCTGGGAAAGTTGTGCCTATTGTATTTCTGTCGTCTCTGTCTATCAACGGCACAGAAGAGCAGTAACATGGTCTTTTGAAGTATTAGAAATAAGTGGCAATGTTCACTAATTTGTAAGTTGCAACTCGCAGCCAAATGATGTTGTCGCCACTCCGGATTTATGTCCTTTTTGTTAGAAAGTACAAGTAAATTTAAGACGAATATAAATACTGTAAACACATTTAAAAGCTTTGTCCGTAATGTGTACATAGATAAATACTACTACATGCATCACTTTCTTTCGCTTAGCTTTTAGCGACTGACAACGCCATGAAAGACAATTATATATGTAAATAAGTAACCAACCTTTCTTAAAGCTTTGACAAATTCATTGATTTAATATTTGAATACACAGTTGCTACTGTTGTTGGTAGAGTTTTGTAACATTTACACTATTTATTCAGTTGGCGAGTGTAGTGTGGGGCTCACTGGCTAACACTATACTATTGCATACATATGTTCTTTGTACTTCTATAACTTGAAAAGCATGCAATTTTGTGTCGTTTCGACATTCGAGTTTCTTAAGTGGGATGTAAGCTCACAAGCACCAGTATCTATAAGTACACAAGTATAAACAGCAAATGGACGGCACTGGAAACCAACTTTGCTAAAGAGTATCATCGTATTTATTAGAGCGTTATAGTTTGGTCCGTCCGTTATTGTTGACTTGGCGGTACGTGGTACAGAAAAAAATGAGTTATGTCACATATCACATTATATTTATACTTATAAATGTATTATATTGTACGTATCTAATCGTAAGTACATGTACTTATGATATGATTAGATTTACTGACATTGTTGCTAAGCTCACTTCTTGCTTAGGCTCGAACCATAAAAAGGCAAGAATGGATGTCATCTACTAAGCGTGCCAAATGGATGGATATTGTTATGTGTGGTGATCAGTTGAAACTGCTTTGGCTGTCCATTAAGGAGAAGGACATAATGGTCCAGTGGATGACATTGTTGTAATAAAATACTCAAGTGATACTCAAAGGACATCATACGTTCTTCTACTTCTAGAGTTGCATTGAACTTGCTGTTCTGCGTGTGTAGGCTTCACTTGTGTTTCCATAAAGAGTACCTGCGTCTTTGCACACTTATACTGTTATAAGTACTTTTATACTATATACAAGTATGTAGTAGGAGTACGTATAAGTCATTTCGAAAATACATATGTTCTGGCCTAGCATTACTGACGATGCCAATGAGGGAAAAATAAAGAAGTTTGCCTTTATTCTAGCTGACATGCAATCCATTTAGGTTGTTCAAATTTTCTATGTTTCGTAGTATTTCCGTTTTGCCTTGTCTCTCATTTCTATTTTTCTATATTTCTGTGTGTACAATAAAAAGTTTTATGTCGGATGTATTAGGATAGCTCTAGGGACATACATGGGAGTGTCCTGGCGATTTTCTCAGTTGTTGGTAGTAGTATACCTAGATTTCTAAGTACATTTTCTAGTGTTGTGATAATGCTTTGTCCATTTTATCACGTTTGTGAGTTGTCAAGATCAAGTTAGGGAAACAAAATAAAGAGTATCTAAGAAAAGTTTTCTTATGCCTATATAGTAATGGGAATACATTTGTGCGAAGTGCTCTTAGCTTTAACAAGTTCTTATCTTTGAAAGTCAAAACGTCTCTTAAAGTCCTGTCTTATTCAAGAGACGTATCGTGTGTGTGTGTGTGTATGTGTGTACCGTACGCATAAGTACACGAATGCCGTGACAATAATTGTCATGTGGCAAACATTTACTGTAATTATGGCTGTCTCGCGGATGTTTTATTTTTGCAATTAGATAATTTGCCCCGCTAATAATGAAATGGCAGTTATTAGTGCTATATTAGACTATTTTCATGCGCATATATGTTGAAGGCGTTTGGAGTGTACCCTATATGAATTTAATGATGGCCTTTTATCAAAGATTATTATTAGTTGTAGCTCTAATAAGATTTAAATTTGTATTTACATGCTAAGTTTGTATTAACATTACAATAACTTATAATCCTTTAAGGCTAAAATACTCCAAGTTTTACGTTGGCAGTTCACCATTCCTGACATCGGACCAAATCCTAAGCCATTCGTTTCGTGTATTAAAGTCATTTCTAAAGTAAGTAATTTAAATAAAAAGAATGTGTTTCCATAAGGTGGTATTACGGTGTGAGGCTGTAGATGACCATATCTTCGGCCTTAAAGGTACTAGATTTATCTGTAAACGGCTTGGGGCTAGCGTTAAAATATGCGGCTGAATGAAGTATCCACACAAGTGGACACTTACTTATGATTCATATTTCTACACTTTTTTTGTTATTTTTTATGGTTTGTGTAGTGATCACTATACGCGCCAGCTTGCATACAAAGCGTCGTTGAATGCTTACGTAATTATAGTAAATTTTTTGTTCATTGAGCTACTACATGCTGACTAATCTCTGTAGGGAGACTCCAGGTTGGCTCGTTGCAGAATGAGAATGCATGATTGTAACTCGCATATATTTACAAGATACACTTATGTATTGTATTCATTCTGTATTTTCTTCATATGACCTTAAGGGTAATTTTGCTTTGAATGCTGAATAGATGTAGATTGGGCTTACAATAGATTCAAGTGGCACAATTATTCATTATTCCTTCCCACGTTTGTGTGTATTATTTACTTGCTGATGGCTAGTTATTGAATGAGTATGGCTGGATGAGTGAATTTGTCACTAATAAATGTGATTTTTATCTTGGCTGGAGTGCAAATATTGAGCAATTATATGACTGTAATTTCGCATATATTTTTGTCGTTTTCTTCCCTTGCAGCAATTTAGTAGTGGAGGTATTGTTGTTGTTGTTGTTGATGACATCACGAAATCTTGTGCATTGATATGATGTAAGCTTCAGGGTAGATTTGTTGAGATGGCAAATATTTTGGGAAAACGCATCTATCAATCTTTAAGACATGTCATCAAGTTACAGAATTTGGGCAGTGTTATGATTTTCTTCTGTAATGAGTAAAAAATATCGGTAAGTGTAGCAAAGAGATATTATGATTACCAGCGTCAGCGCAAATGAATACAAGGCTTGGGTGGGTTTGCAATGGTAATGATTAGCTCACAAGTCGTACTCATTGTAGGAAATGTGTAAGGATCTATAAGTTTGAAGATTAATTCAACGCCTACTATACAGTTCGAAAGGAATATATTTTTTGTGGAGCCGAAGCTCGGCTTGAGCTATAGGAAATAGCCACAAGCTATGAGGCAAGGTTGCAATACAACTTGCCATTTAGGTGGATGGACACATGGATGTAATATATAGGTTTCTAACTGGGAATGTGTAAGAATATAAGAAGTGAGCGCGCGGATATATGTATCCTTAGCGCTGTTATTTTGATGTTGTTTGTCGTAATATAATATTCATGACAATAGCCCAACGTGCTATGTAGGTACATCTTCTGCCATTAACATACTAGCCAGTTTCTTGATCATAGTGTGAAAAGATACGCACGTATAGATTTGTAGTGTATGAAGAAAAATGTGCAGACCAATGAGATTTTGACTGTTCTTCTTGCATCCCTTATAGGTGCATATTACGTTGGCAACTTAACTTGTTTGAGCACTTGGTGTATCTATAGTGACTATACTATACCTCCTGGTGTCTGTACTTATATTGGTGTCTGTGTCTGATGATCATATATCTGAGTGTAGACTCAAGAATAGAAAATGCATGTTGTGAGGAAGGGTAATAAGAAATTATGTTGTTGATATTGGAGAAAATGCATGCATATAATATGGCACGGGGGTTTGTTGGCTTTATACTAACTACTACTACATAGCTAGTAGTTCTTCTCTCAGATTATGACTCCAAACATGTTGGTCGGTCGCTGTTGTTCATTGTGTGAGTCTGATTTGGAATACTAAGAAGGTCCTAAGAATCTGTGAGGCTGTTTAAGTTTACATTATTACATTGCAGTCTTGTGCATGAATAGACGTTGGACGAAGATTGGTGTGGAAGGTGCGAGGATTTGATTCAATTTGCCACTGTGGCTAAGGAACAATAACAACAGTTGTGCAGCGTTGAGAGTGTACTAAGAGAGAAATGCAATTCCTTGTCACACATGTATAAACTTCATATCTATTCGAATTTTCTGCAAGTGTGTCACAGGGTGTTTGGTTGGGGCTGAAGTAGCTCGTTTGTTACTTGTTCTCGCCTTCCTTTTCGTTAGTACCTCCGCTGATAAGGTTTACGAATTGGACAAGTACTTTGCACAGTTTTGTAGATTCGTGGGTCACTGTGTTTAGTACCCCTCGGTATGACTTGAAAGTGTGTGAATCAATCTTTTCGCTCTTGAATCAGTTTAGTATTGAAATATCCTTCATCCTATGCTGGTGTTATACTCATACTCACGCAATAACTGAGAAAGAACTTTTTATAGACCTGTGATATTACATTTCTTCACGAAAGTCATGGAAAGAGTTTAAAGCTATCTTTTGGATAGTTTGCATTCCACTGATTTTGAACTGAACTATTTGAACGATCCTCTTTTGGTTGTTATCGACTGTGTACAGGGCTATGTTACTGTGAATATCTAGAAAAACAGGACAAGAAATACTTCGAGTGTCTTCTTTTTTTCGTTCTGCTTGAAGTTTTACTTCGGTATCCTTGTAATATCCTGTTGCGTGCTTTGTGGTTACATGATTGTGATGAGTCTACACGTTACAGAGCGTGTACGGCAACAAGAACCAGCAATTGCTTATTGCATATTTTGCACACTGTGAATACTCCTTGTGGATGTCAAACTTTACAATATCTTTACTTTTACAAACCATATATCTCCTGCAGATGTACCCCGTTCCTTTATAGGTACAATTTCGAGTTGAACAAAGCAACAACTATGTAACGAAGGGTTATAATTTTATGCATCATATACACTGCATTGGAGAGTTTCTAATGCTGTCATCTTCTCATTGATTATCGTCACCTCTATAAATGCCCAGACGTTAGCAGCATTGGGAGTTGAATAATTCTCGAGGATTTTAATGCTCACAGTTGCATTTCTGGGGGGAATTAAGGAAGTGACGAAAAATTCTCTTCTCATCAAAGGCCTGCAAAATACGCACTTGTTGTGATCGGGGTGGAAGCTGTGCTTTTCTATTATTTACTGAAGCTTACTCTTATCTGAAGAGTGTCTCGTCAGTGTTTGTCTCTCGTGCGTTTGATTCGTATACTATACATGTAATAACGTTGTTGTGTATGTGCTGCATTGGCTTGAAAAAGGGAA
The DNA here is from genome assembly GCA_034696945.1 of Lipothrix lubbocki. Lineage (NCBI taxonomy): Eukaryota > Metazoa > Arthropoda > Collembola > Symphypleona > Sminthuridae > Lipothrix > Lipothrix lubbocki. Next base: position 18,021 of record JAQGAK010000693.1, read on the forward strand.
TTTTTTCCGGTCGGAGAAGGGTAACTCGTGAAAAGGAAGGAAGAAGAAGAAGGACTTAAGAGCCTTTCAGTATCTATATATTGTATAATATTGTTGAAGAATCTGCTTTCTTTGTATACAAAGCAAAGAAGAAGCAGAGAATGTGAATTGGAATGACAGTCAAAGTATATACAGTCTAACCTAACCCTGGAAGTAGAGTTGATCAATCTTGGAATGAGGATACGATGTAATCTGGCAATTTCACGCTTTGGTTCTTCTTTTCAATCGTCGACTTTTTCTCAACCATCTTCGCATAGTTATATACTCACTGCTTAAGTATATACCGGGTGATTCCATGCTATTGAAAGTGAATATTGTTAGAACCTAACAGTAGATGAGGCCATAAGAATAGGACACGGAACAGAACTAAAGTGCAGCCAATTCTATATACTTATATATGTGATGTAAATAGAAGCTAAAACGAGTGAACTTGAACGAATAGAAGAGGAAACAAGGGAAAAGAGTGAACGATTCAATAATAAAAATCTAGTCATTTTTGTTGGTGTTTCACGCAGTTTATTACGTGTTCTTTGAATACAATGGTCTGGTTTCGAGTAACTATTAGCTCATTACTTTAAAATTATACAGGACTTAATACATACCGCTTCTGCTGGTGTGTGAATACGGAGCTCAACATTGGCCATCTGTACACTGTGGACTTGATCTATTATAATGAGTGTGCATTTGCAACTATTCTCATTTCGTAGGTTCGAGAGTATAATTGAAACGTCATGTGGTGAGCGGATTTTTTAGAGCTGTGTATGTCCCATATGTATGTTTTCTGAAAATCTCTCACTGAGTTTCTTTACTACCTCTGTATAAGTATACCTGTAAGTATACATAGTTGGAACTTTGCAACTATACTTCCTTGACGGAAATTCACTTGATCCAATCCCTCACATATAGTGAATTCGCCTTGAATTGAACAGGCATTAACTCCGTTTATTGTTAGAATGCAGTCTACCAGCATGTTGATGTACAATGGACTTCTCATTCATATCCAGATTATTGAAACAACGATCAAGACGGAACAAGGACAAGAAGAATAACTACTAGTAGGATTGATATTGAAATGAAGATTGAATTTGGACGCAGCATGAAATTGCGGAAATATTTTAAACATCCCTATATCTCGTCTTGTTGTTGAAGCTAAAAATATATAATTGAAGAAAGACTTTTTTTTTGAAAAGAGAATGAATGTAATTCTCATCTTCCTTGTTCGTCTTTAATTTCGTTTACATTCGTACTCGTTGGACATGAGGCTTTGAATAGCTAGTCTAAAAAAAACCGTAAAATATATCTTGTGGTTCCACTGTATAAAAGAAATGAATGAGTTTGTTGTCTCTCGGATTGTTTTCATTCCAACCACATCGTGTTGTTGATACACATACATTAGTAAATAGATGCAGTTGTAATCTCCATGTAGGTATATGTTTGAAGTAAATGGAGTAATGGTTTCAATTCACCCTCACTTGAATGGAAGTAAAGTATTAAAGTTGATCCGGTCATTCGCCTAAAGTGTTCGCAAAAACTTGAAATAAATGCGGCTTTAAAATATTTCGTAGCAAAACACTGCTGTTTGTAAGTTAAGGATATTATAAGTATATGTGGACGCATTTCAAGTATTTTCTGTGTTATATAAGCCATTGAAGAGCCGAGTAGAAGTATATGGAAGACTTGTACAAAAACGACGACGCGGAATGTATGTAGGAATTACCTGATGGTGGAGCAATACTTGCGTACTACACACACGCCTTTTAGTCTTATATCTACACCTTGAATTAAAGTAAAGGAGAGAGCGAACAAGACAATGGATGCTTCAAATGAATTCCGATTCATTGCTACGGGTTCAGGGGCGTCTGGTGGGAAGAAGAAGAGCAAGCGAAGATCAGACCAGATCGGAACACATGAAGATTCCAATGATAGAAACGTTCCTGTATGTGTTACCAATTCAAATCGTAATGTGAAGCTTCGTTTCGTTTGGGACAAAGCCTTCAAACTATTTCAGTCTCATCGCACCGTCTACAAAGCCATATCAGGGATTAATTATCAAGATTATCGAACTGGTGGTGGGAGCTCTATTCCACCGGCAACTGGTTTATCTCGCAGTTTAAGCCATAGTCATTTAAATGGATTAGGGAGGGAATCAGTGGAAATGATGCCCGGAGGAAGCATGGGGAGGGAGCAGGCAGTTGCAGCAGCGGCGGCCATGAATGGCAAGAATACGTCGCTTGAGAATGAGCAAGTATCGGTTATTGTGCCAAGGAAAAGCAAGAAGAAGTTGAGCTCTGCTGCCAGTGTTGTTGGTGGTGGTGTTGATTCTTCTAGCGCAGCGTCGTCGTCTTCCTCTGGTCGTTCTCAGTCGTGGAGTCCAAAGAGACCTGTTAGCATTTCCGGGGGTGAAAAACCTCAGGGTGACGCAGGAAAACTCTTGATAGCTCATGAAAATGCTAATTGTAACTCATCGGGTAACATTCCCCACAACCACAACACTCAGTCAAGTGCTGTTCATGTGAGACGAAGTCAGAGTACCAAGAGTGCAAGTTGTCATGCCACTAGTAGTGAAGGTAACAAGAGCCATCGCAGTGCAGCTGGTAGTGTCCTTTCCTACCAACAACATGATGCATCCTCCACATGTGCACCCTGTTATCCCAGTTCTTCTTACGGAAGTCGAGAGCCCTCGCCATATCCCGAAACTTTTGGAGTAGTGAGCAAGTGTAATCGTATCCAGTGTGACTACTCAAATTGTGACAATTCCAACTCGCGCTGTGACAGTCCTATGTTAAATTGTGACAAGCATTACTGCACGTGCAAGGCGGATTCGGAGCCGGACTTATATGGGCATGATTCTGGCTTGGACACTTGGAAAACGCCTACGCCCAGTAATACAAACGAAGATAGTAAGAGAAAGAGAAATAGCGTTGGAGGAGCCCAAGCTATCGTTTGCACCATTTCTCAGAAAATCCCACAAGTGGAATCCAGCACCGAAATTTCATATAGAAATAATAATGATGGGACTTCTGGAAACACTGCTGACAAAATGGAGAATCGAAAATCCTTAAATGGGAGCAAGACTGTAGTGTTAATTAGTGAGGCTGATTTTCAAAGTAATTCCGTTCCTGTAAAAGATGATTGTGGAAAAAATTCTAATAAGGAATTAAATGATAATTCCCAATCTGATGGCTGTTTTTTCAGTGAATATGATCTGGAATGTATGAGTGAGATTGATTTAAATAGTGATTCTGAGTCCAGTTCAGCTTCAAATATATCTCCTGAAGAAGGAAATAATACAGCGAAATCAGCTGGATCTTCCCAGACCAAAATGAAATTAAGTTCTTTAAGCAATGTAAATCTACCTCAAGCACGTTTAGAATTACTCGACAATGAACTCGATAGCTTGGATTTGACTTTATTTGAAACATCGAGAGAGAAAGATAAGACATTTTTGCAAGCCTTGCAAGAGATTGACATGCATGATTGTGACAGTCATCTTTATGACACTGTGCACGGCTCCATATCACCGTCTCTTGCTGGAGGAAACAAAGAGGGTATTTACTGGAACTGGAGTGACGCTGGAAGCGAATTTGTGTTTATGGCCCCTCCAAATGCTCTCAGTAATTTAGAAAATTTTAACCTTTTTTTTTTTAAATATTCTCAGTTTCATGATAATATTTTTTTAACACTTTGAGGTGAATTTCTTTCCGCGGTAAATTTCTGTTGTTCTTTGATACAAGCCAGAAGCGGTTGGTCTTAAGCTATGTCGAGTTATTGCGGAAGTTGGCTGAAACAATGCCTTGATTTTTTGTGTATTTAGATACTTTTATTAACAACTTGTGTGTTGTTTTTGGTAAGGAGAACTTCAATGAAATGAGTAAGCGTTTATAGATAGGCACTTACGTTACAACTCATTGAATGCTCAGGATTATAATTTTAAAGTTTTCCACGTCACGTAATACAACAATCATGTTTTGCATGATGCATACATTAGGCAGGTGGCTTATCGTCTTTCGTAGGTGAAGAATACACGAATAATGCTCCGTATGGTATAATTTAGTACTGTACCATTGCTTGACAGCATCTTTTTTTTTTACATCTACCTATTAATTTGTAAGCATTAATGCGGCTGTAGAGATTAGTTTGCAAATATTTGTTATGTACTATTTGTGGATTTTTTTCCGTTTACTGTCATCTTCTGTTTTTGCATGTTTATAAGCAATAGGCAATTTTCTCGAATAACAAGGAAGCCGAAGATGATTCCAATTACCTTGCTCCAAACATGGTGTTATGGGTAGGTTTTTGTATTGCTCTTGTGTGTGTCCTTTTGTTTTTTAATTCAATTCAAGTTTCCGTCAATGTTTTTCCCACATTATTATTACTCTGATAATAGAAAGGATTTGAGTATTAATACCAGTATTGAATTGATAGCGTGCATCAATTAATTAACATGCCCTTTAAATGTTGTAATAATAAGGAATATTAATGTGTCTGTCTGTTCCATTATTACAACATTCAAATTTCTTGCTTCATAAACATACATAAGTTTCAGAAAGATTTCTTTTTATGTAATTAGTACATGCATAAGCGCAAGATCCTTCTGATAATTACTTGTACTGAAAGGGTTGTCTCTATAGTTCTTCTTATGTATTTACTATAGCTATAATCGTGTAAGCTTTTCGTTTAATTTTCAAATTGAAATTATCATCTGAATTTTCTCATACAGATATACTTATATGTTGTATGGTTAGGCAGGCGTCCGACAGAAGAATTACTTATCGAAATTATTACATATTTCGAAACTTGTTTTAAAAGCATTGCCGATTTGCTTCACAAGTTTTAACTACGCTTCAATGAATAAATCAATACATTAGTAGTAGATCCTATTACATGCTGTTTTGACGGCATTGCCATCATCATCGATTTGTGAATAATGGTATATTATATGCATATATAAAATTATATGCATTGGAATGAAAGTTTGAAGGCCTGTGTTGTTGTTCTGTTGCTGTATTTCGAGTGGACTGGCTGGCTGGTAGTGTAGCGCATGGTGCTGATTGTATATTTACCTGAATTTGTCGGACTTGTGATCGAGTAAATACTGCAAATATATGCACGATATTTAGTGGTTTGTAATTTTAATGAGGTGAGCGGAGCTAGAGTTTTTTTTATGTATGTTAGCAATAGCTAGTTTGCATCATTGCTGTTGTAACTGGTGTGTGTATACAGATAGATAATTACCGTGCATACATAGGTTCTTCCCTGCATTGTTAATCGTAGATTCTTGAGCTAAGAATGTCGTGATAGTCATTCATATACTTCATACCTACATTGCTACGAGATGTAGAAAAATGCATTTATGTATGCTCAGCTTTACCGTTTCAAAGATGCATGGTACATGCTACATATGTATGTATTATGTGTAGACTCTCGTGAGCGTACTAAATACACACAAGCTAATTCTATAACTGTTTGCTCATTGTAGCAGACGAGTATAGAGCTAAGGACAACAGCATAAGGTAAAGCAGATCGAGAGACATCACACTATACGATATGTACTACGGCCCTGTGGCCATTCACTTGGCATTTTTAAATATTTTCCTCTATATATTCTGCAATAAGCCCGTATGTTCTTAACTGTTTCGAGTATCTAAGTGTCATACGTGCTCGTTACACTCAAAAGCTTGTTTTCATCGGTCATTTTAACCAATCGTATTGGGCTTGTAGCCAAAAGTTTCGGTATACCTGTATGATTTAAGGCTGTCGGAGATGTAAGTGAATACTACACAGTCATTGATTATGATTACCTAAGAAAACTTGAGAAGTCAGATCATGTAGGGTTGAAAATTGATACTGTATTACCAGATACTGTTAAAGTTGTTTTTTCATTTTTGCGACTTGATTTTTGCGGTTTACCATATGCCAGTTGGAAATCAGGCGATATATTATGTAAAGATATGCTATTAAAGAGGTTGATGTGTATGACTAATTGATTGGTATGGTAGGATAGACGTTCAATATCGTTGTTGTGCTAGGGATTTTTAAAGATTACTTATGTGTTGGAGAATTTAAAGATTATATCAAAGAGTTGGTTTCCTTGGTGGTGATGGTTTTCATTTTCATGTTGTTGGACTAGCTCATTTATTCCTTCAAATATTATTAAATGAATCTAGCGTCACGCACCTGAGAAATAATTAATGTAGATATGAGTGCGCTAATTTTTGTTACACATTGGTGCGATGATATAGGTGGTAAATCCATATAACAGGGCTATACGTTATCACAATTCCCGCGTATAGGTATAAGATTGTAATTGTAAGGATTTTATGCAAAATATTATTATTCCTGTATATAACCTCCAGTGAGTCGTAAAGGTTATGGTATGGTGTTTAGTGACTTATGGATTAAGAAGGGAAGGGATTTTGTGTATGTGTTTGTGTGGGGTATGGAATGACACACCAACCACCTACTTTACTTGAAGTTTAACATACTCTAGCTAATTACAATGCTCGCCTAAGGTAAAGAACAATTTTTGGCTTCGAGACAATCTTTAAAGCTCTAATGTTTGTCCTTACCTTATGGTTTGCACAGTACATTCTTGAGCATATACATATATACACGACTTGATGGGAATGATTTTTTTTGTTTGCTTCTCTCTGACTGACACCGGGCTATATAGGAGGAATTTGAACAAATGTCTACATTAACCACTCTGCGTGCCTGTTTACATTCAAATACACTTATATACTTCTCATTTTTACCAACTACGTGTAGATAGGCACTTGAGACATGGTATGATGAACTTTGTGCACAGAGCAATATATATGTGAATATAGCGTTCAACATTTAAGTGTTGTAGTTGATAGCTATGAACTCTGATGTGAGCTGAATGAGGGCAGATGAAGAAGTATGCGGAGAGAATTCAAATAGATAAATGACATTTACACTCGATTTTTGTTCTTTCAGATCGGGACATTCCCTTGGGCCACAGCCCTCGAGGTCATCATCCAGAAATTGACTGGGAACCATATTTCTGCGTCCTCAATCAATTGGATCAGACCTTCACTTCCTACAGAAGCGAAGAGATGTCGGTGAGTCCATTTTAATATTTTGAGCGAAGTATATTACATTGAAATGCCATGTACATATGATCATATAATCTATTCACACCTGTGTAAGTGTTCCTGGCAATGGAAGAAGTGTGCGTTCAACCTGTCACTTCCTTTCCTATGATGGAAATTAAAATGTAGGTTTGGTTATAATGGTGAACGGTCAGCATGCTACCTTAATTAGGAAGTATTCTTTTTATTGAAATGATGAGATGAGTACTATTCGATTGGTTCTTCCTCGTTCGTGCAAGAGTTTATACCTGTATTATTATGTAGATATAATATGTAAACCAGAGCTAAAAATGGATCTTTGAACGATTATCCTTCCTGTTTAAGGTTTTGTACGTGCAATTTTTTTTAAATAGATCGCTGTATTTTTACGAATAGGCTACTTTCTGTAGATCTTATACTGTTTTAGACTACGCCAAATGACTAGAGGTACTAACAATAAGTAAGGATGAAATGACTTGCTGGAATGAGCATCATCTTCAAGAACACAGTAGGATAGTTGCATAAAACATGAATCATAATGATGAATGATTTATTTTCAGTGAAGGAAATCTTCAAAATGCTTGAGGTTTCTATTCTCCTGTATGAAAGCACTGTTATTATTTAATTGTTACCTCATAAGTCACCGACAATAAATTATTAGTGAAATTCGAGAGAGTATGGTAATTAAATTATGATAAAAGATGCACGCCTTAATGAAGGTATTTTAGTAAATTTACTGTGAGCCACTTCTTACTATTGGCAAAATCTCAAAATTGTGATGGTTAGTTTAAGGTGAAGCTCCTCTTTGTGTAAAATTTTGAGTGCATTCAGTCTTCTTCTGAATGAACAAGGGTGTGCGAAATTCACCATATAGTAAAAGGCAGATAATCTACAAAAACAGGTTTGGTCTGTCAATAAAATCAAACGCGAAAATTGATTTTTCTTATACTTACTTTCTTGTATCCGTCTCCTTCAAATTGCAGTCTTTTACTCACACACACACACACGCACGTGATTTTACCAGCAGAGGGTTCGAAGTCGCCAATCGTACATCAATTCTGAGGATGTTATACATGTCCCTCGGGGTTCTGTCCAATCTAAAAATCATATGCTAGTCTAGTCTAGATATTGCTGTATACAACCGTATAACTTTCTTTCATCTCATAAGTATAACCTCGGCAGTTTGTCTTCAAAATGCATTCTTTGATGGAATTTTCGACGTTGTCACAATTAAGATCATTCAAAGTAACCTTAGTGCTTATTAGTTTATCCTGTTGCTCCGTAATGTATAGGATTTGCAACATATAATTTTTTTTCGATGAAATAACAGAGGAGAAGATGCATGGGAATGTATATTCATATGTGTGGAGCATACATATAAGTATACACTCACACTACAATAAGGTCCAAAGATTGTTTGATTGATACTTGGAGAGTTGGAGGTGAATGAGGGTGTGGTGCCTTTTTATTGCTCAATATAATATGAAGCAGTATTAAGTTGTGTGTGCGTATATGTGTGTGTATTCTCATCTGCAAACAAGGCCTTCGCTGACTTTCAATGTAAAGTTAAAGCGTAGTAGTAAGTATAGTAGATGATCCAAATACCTGGCAAACTTTTGAGAAGTAATGGCGTTCCGTTTCTTTATAAGTCATTATTGCACAGTGCAAGGAAGTATTATTACATATGCAGAGAGTAATAAGAAGTGATACGTTTTTCTCACTGTTTTATACACGCCCGAATTTTTTAAAGTAACCTCGATTATTTTATATTAAAAATGTAATATGTGCATATACATATAGTACGACTCACGTATGTGATTTTTGTCTATTCTACAGTATAGTCATTTAATAAAGAGACTTACTTACTGTAAAGGCTTTTACTTTACATTTAAACACTTAATTCGTTGTTTTTATTAGTATTGTAACACAATTTCCGCGATTAGAAGGAAGATAGGCTAAACGACTTATTTTAATGTTCGTTTAAGACCTAATAGCCGGGAAAATTTCAATTAATGATGTGTCAGAAACAGATCCATTTGCGTGGACAAGCACTCCGAGCAAAGGAAGTCAGTGTGAATAAAAGCTAAAACGAAATTTCTGACTACTTAGCGGTTAAATTCAATAACGGGACAGGAAGTCTTTTTATGCTAAGAGTTTGTATTATGTGTGTATCCATCTGTATATTCTTACTCCTTTTTATGCTATACAAACTCAAAACTTCAATGGTATTATGAACTGAATGAATACTACTAGTATTGTATAAGCAAGTCAATCTTACATCTTGTATCTCTGCCTTTGTTCATCTTAATAAAAGAACTGAGACATCTCCCTGCAACATGAAAGTACAACTATTAGATAAGTTAAGCTTTAAATAAATTATATAAAGTATGAAACGAATATATCTTAAGGCCACACACTCGTCGTAATCGTAATCTCCGTCAGGTTGCACGATCTAAGGGTAAACTTTTGGATTTGCTCAAGAAATTATCTTTGAAGGAATTAATAATATGAACTTATCAGTCATCGTCCAGTTGAGATCAAAGGACCAGGAAAATACTAGATCTTTTTTCCTATGGCAAATGGATGCACGAAGTCAACAACAAGAGAAGATGCGTGTAGTGTGTTGTGTATAAGTATGTATATCCAAATTTCAAAGAAATGAGTTCAACAAACGTGAGGATGTAGCGAAGCCACGGATTCATTAAATAATGCTTTTAAGTACATAATTAATTACATAAGATTGTGTCGTTGATAAGGATAAGGAATTTTGTACTTATACACATGTTGAGAAAGTATTTAGTTATTTATTTATCTGTAAAAATAAGCTGATGCAAAATGAATACTCATAGAGAAGGAATGTAAGGTAATGTGCATACGGAAGAAGGAGTTCCATTATGTTCATGTCTATCAGTCTGAGTCTTTACATATGTAGATACTTTACTTATGTATATAAGCTGTGTAAAATAATAATGCATGTTTCACATGATTGTATATCTGCATGAAATCATTTTGCAAGTTTTGCAGAGTTGTGTAGAGTTAATCATGTGAACATTTTTGATATTGCGTTTTTTTATCATTAAAAGCAGGTCTGTCCATCTGCGTGTGTTGTTTGTATTACGATGAAGGGCAGTTTTGAACAAGACCGTGTAAAGTAGAGATTTAAAATTCTGTTGTTATTATTATTATTAAGAAAAAAATGCGAGTGTATAATGTATTTATGTGAGGGTTTCTCAAGGGATGTACTCTAATCGTCAGTGGCTTAACCTACAATCTTTACGGATCTTGACAGTGACGAATGTTTTATAGTAAGCAGGGATTTTAGCGCGTATTATATGCATACATAGCTCTCATGTTACCGTGCTGACGTGTTGTACGGATTATAATTATTTCTTCCCTTTGGAAAGACCTATTGTATATATCTGTCATTTACATATATAGGTATAAGAACCTGTACTTATCTATACTTATACTTACAGTATATGCATATATACATGTATATAAATGCACAACGGTCTTCCTTAGACCCTATTGGAACAAATTCATTCACATCTGTAAAATATAAAATACTTCCACACATATATAGTCCAAATACAGGAGCTTCAGATTTTTATAAGCGTACTAAAAGGAGGTGGGGCAGGGCCCATACATTCTTTTTAGGTTTTTTCTCGATTATGTTATACTGTTCCTTAAAATTCTTGTAAGACCAGTTGAGCGAAACTTATAAGTGTTGACTGTGCGCATATTATCTAATACGGTTTGGCAGGTGCTGTTAATTTCCGTCACGAATACTTTTTTAATGCTAGAGATAAAAAATTCTTTCGCTTGATTTCAACGCGAGCATACACGTCAAGAAAGTCAGAAGATCACACAACAGGGAATTTAGAGCGTTGTTTATTTGTTTGGTTTGCTCTTGGATTTCAAAATGATAATCCATTTTTCAAGCCTCGGGAAAGTAGAACAGAATTCGAATACTTCATGTTATTTTTTTAAATAAAAATACTTATTTTTACTTTTTTGCCGTTTCGGCTCACTGGCTTTGATATGGACAGCCACCATGATTGCATTGATCAGAATCCAAGCCAGTAAATTAAATAATATTCGCAAGGTTCAGGGACTACTTGAGAGGGCATGTGGCAATTAATTATACAACTTGCGTAAAAGTACGGGTGTTATGACAAACATCCGTTTTGAGTAGGATTGCGTAGATATGTATACTTACATTTGTTTTTCTGCCACCATGTTTCTGTTTACATTGTTTTTGTGAAGAAATTGATGCTATTGTCCTATATGATTAATAGGAACGGGAAATATGCATTAAATTTTTTTGCAATATTAAGTATCTTGGTAGGAGTTAGTGGGATGGGACGTCCGACGAACGGTCACATGTATATAAAGTGACTGTGGAGTTAATTATGTGATTGTTGTTGGAAGTTCACAGGAAGGGAATTAAATATGTGTTACCTATAGGGAAATTCTATAAGACAGTGCAGTTGGGATGGACACATCAGCATGAAAAATGTGTAAAAAATGCTATATGTGCACGCATGTCATATTTATCTCTGCTCTGAAGGTTTGTGATATGAAATGACCAGGAATGTTTTAAAGTGTTGCAGATAGTAGATACAAAAAATATTTGTGCTGACTTTGAATGCTGCTGCTATGAAACAGTTTTTAATAGGGACTTAATTACGGGTAAGACGACTGAAATGAAGTGTTACTTTGTTCATTCTTCACCAAATTATCGGGTGTAAATGGTAGTGTACAGTATAGTGGTACTAGTCGTTTGGTAATTACTGGTAAAACTCGAAGCATTTTAAACTTATTAGGGATTGTTAACTGTCATGAAGTATTGTAGGTCATATGTTCACACACTCAGCAGAGCAAATTATATAGGTACAGCTGCAAATAATCTCAGTGTTTGTGTATGTGGATATATTACATACACGTCCTGTCGTGACAATAGGATTTTTTGAATGTGAAAAAGGAACAAAGTATGTTGTGTAACCGATCTTGAAAGCCTGCATTGTCTGGTTTATTTCTTGTTGATGGTTGACGTTGATATTCTCAGTTTTGTATCGTCTTTGATTGGGTGCATTTTCAAGCCACTTATACATTATCTTATGCCATTATATACATACTAACACCACACACAGTATGTGACATCATGGATATTACGATAAAATCACACCATATGTATACTACGAACTGATAATGATATGACTACATTGAAATCATGATTATTGTAATAACAAACCTTGGGTAATATTATTTGAAAGTGTTTTTTACACTGCTTTTAGAACAACAAAGGAATTGAACTTCACATCTATTATTGCTTATATGCTCATCATACATGTATGTAGGTAGGAGTAATTTTTTGTTTCGTAGTTTTAGGGCTATATCAGAAATTGATTGTTGAAGAGTTTACATGATTTTAAAGCCCACACACCATCTTATTATAGCTCGATACAAGATTGTAAATGCTTTCCTTCCATGTAAACACGTGTGAATGTCACAGTACACTTATGTAGCTATTTAAAAGCTACAGTTTTCACTATTGCACAAAAGTGTTGCAGTGAGTTTGGGAAGGAAATCGGATGCTAACTTTTGCGGTTATCGGCAAGGAAAATAGAATTTTTATGGTCACTATTATTCTGCAAGTTACGATAATAATGCAATAATAAGGCGTTATACACACACGGCTCACTCGGCAAAAGTCGCCACTTTAGCGGAAGTTCCGTACTATCTGTATTTTATTATTGTACTGAATTTATTCATTGTAATAATTAAGTTTTTATTTATAAATGGAAAGTGAGTGTTCATACTTATGAAGGTTAAAAACTAAATATTTGAATGACTCATTTTAGATTGTCTTTATAAACAGCAGCATATTTTGCGTCGTTGTTTAGCAGTAAATTACTATTTCTGTATAACTCCATGATATGATCGTTGTTAACCTTAAAATTTGTGTTAATATGAAATAGGTTTTGGGAATAATGAATAACTAGTGAGCTGTACCTAATGTCTTTAGAAACCATCAGGGCAGGAAACTTCTGGTTAAAATACTCTAAACTTCGTAGTATAGTATATTATACTTTATATAAGTTTTGTTGTCGGAGTTGAGGATCCGACATGTGACGTGCTGGTTGAGTTGGTGAATCTTGATTGTGATTGATTGACTGCTGCAACAAACTCTTTATCAGTTAGTTTTGGAATTGAAGCTTCGATTCGTCGAAGACAGTTGAGTCCTCTAGCCATTGTCTTCTATCTGTAGAATTATAAATCAGCATCTATCTGACTGTATCAGTTTGATGAGACTTTACTGCAAAAGAGAGAACGTTATTTGTTGCGGGAAGTCTCTACTACACTGCATTTTAAAGCAATTTTTCAAAACGCCAATTTTTCATTCTTGGATTTTGGTGACTTCTAGATCTTTCCCGGAACTCCCACCCGACCAAGGACTCAAACAGTGGTAAGAAGTAGATTCATTGATGCATGTACTTTTTTCTAACTGTCAGGTCTTTCGTCTTGTGTTTGCGTTTCTCGCATGGGGCTCTCGCCACGAATCATTTTATGGTTTATGTCGCTGTCTTCATAGTGTTGTTTCTAAATCTAAAGTCATTTCTGTTTTGAAAAGCAATTTATTATCATTCTCGCTACTTGCAAAAGATATATATGCCATCATGACTTAAGTCGGATTACAACTTCTTTTTCTACCTTTTCAGGCTTTGTACTGGCTTTTCAAAACTGTTTGTGTATTTTTTCGCAAGAGTCCTAAACTTGGGCAAGTAGCTGATGTCATTATTAATAATTTTTCAGTTTCGAGCTTCGAATGGAAGTACTCTAAGGCTTTTTAATGCAGTTTTTCAGTGATGTATATTTGGATTTGTATTCTAATCCAAAAATCTATAGCCCATGATTACCTATTTTAAAATTAATTCAGAGTTAATCTTGACATTAATTTACATTTTGCATGCCAGAATCACATTGTCAAAACGATTGTAAGCTATACACATGTACCTGAATGTGCTTGAAAGTTTCTCTTTGAAATTTATTTATTTTTTATAATAATTTTATACTTATAAGTATACGGATAATAATTCGCGATAACTTGGTTTAAAATTATGTTTCGTTATTGCTTTTATACTCTTCTGCCAACATTCTACCTTCATGGGGTTTACTTCTCGCATGTTACGTTTCATTTGTAGCTTACATGCATACCTTCAATATGTAGGTATACGTGTATAGTTGTGCATCTTCTCTTGTGTTTCGTCATAACATCGCAAAGAATCTCAAATCGTTACCATCCTTGGGTATAAATTGAGTTTGTGCATGCCTAATGGGAGTGATTCATTGATTTTATTAAGTTTCATCATGCTGGGAATGTTTACGAATTATTTTGGTATAGTTATTTAGTCTAACTTCTACTACGTGTTGTAAGTATATTCTTATGGGTATTTTAATCGTTTTAGTTTGTTGAAAATTTAGGTTTGTAATAATTTTTTTAAAATAAAGCATGTGTGTGATATGTTACTCCGACCGAAGAAATGCAATCATTTTTTATGACCATTGTTATTATTATTTATACGTAAGTGTGTCGCTGCTATCTCAGTACAATGAAATAGCAGCAGCTAGTGCTATTGATATGTATGTACTATGTACATGTGTTATTATTAAAGCATTTATCAAAGTACAAATAATTTTATGATTTAGTTTGGTTGTGTTATATTTTCGAAGCTATAAACTTGTTGGTATTTTATTTAGCCCGTCAAATGCAGCCATTTGGCTGCTGCGCTGGCTGTATAATACTCTCTGGTTTTGTTTGTTCAATACATGACCATGTCCCGTCGTGGTGTACATTCTGCTGGTCCTTTTTTATTATTTTGTCTTGACACTTACATTTTCTTTTATCGGGGGTTCTCCTAACATATTAGAACATAAATACTACACAGCGTTTGCGTATATGTTTTGTTGTCATGTCAAGCTTTTCCTTGAATGTAAAAGTTTAACATGTTATCGCTAGTATTATTATATCTATATTATATATTCCTTACACTTTATTGGCATTGATATTATGTTGTTATTGTTGTTGTGTGATGCTACATTGCGTCATGTGAATATTTATGATATGTTATGAGCATGGTTACAATTATAATGTTTTACAGCATTTGTCTCTAAATTCTATGGTTTTTGTGTGTGTTTTTTTTGACTTGTGAAAGTTTTGTCAGATTCTACTGTGTTGTGTTTTATACTTCTGCCTTTACTCTCTTACTCTTGACATGCGTTTCTTGAGCTGAAAATTTATATTTGCAGATGGGTTGAATGAAAAAATATGACCATCCATATAGTATATAAATCGGAAAACATGTGGGATATGAAGGATATATAAGTTATGACTTTGTTCAAATGTAAATACTTTACACATATTTTGCCTGCAGGGTTATATGAAAGCGAGGGTTGAGGAAGGATGATATATGACATAATTTAAATCGGGAGAATGATTATTTCTAAAAGTCACTATCCATCCTCGTCGTCTATGTTTTATTTTATTTCAAATTCACGACTCTCCCAAGAGATGAGTAAAGTCGGGAGAAAGAAATTTTGCCAGGAGGTATGAGAAGGTGAAGTGAGAGCAATTTTTTATTCTCAAAAAATTCATTCAGGCCGCCTCAGGAGGGTGTAAAAATGAATGGTAGGAAGGGGGAAAGGAGCTTCCGTGTGTTTTGTATTTTTTTTTATTCAAAATTGGTAATAAGATTTTGTTTCCTTTTTATGTCCTTGTCTTTTCGGTAGATTTCAATTTGAAGAAAGGTGATTGAATCAGGCCATAAGTATAAATTTCAAAAACGAGTTTTACATGCTTTTCCGGTTTATACATAAGTATATGGATGGGCTCAAGTATGTGCGGGATGTCATAATGTATAAGTATATATACTTACAGTATATATAGAGACACTAAGAGTAGGCGTGTAAACGCAAGGGTTGGTTAAATATAACGCAATAAAAAAGTACTGATGAGATGAAATGCTCACCACCATCTTTTTCTCTCTTTTTTCCTACATGGAAACAGTTCACCGAGAATGGGATTTCTCCCACTGAAGTACCGCGTGTGAGACTGGATGGAGGACCAAATAGTGTGAAGTGCCTCATCAATAATTCCAAATGGGGAATGAACCCGGTGATGGAGGAGGAAGAAGAGTCTTCTGCACCCCATGCTGCACAGCCTAATGCTCCTACAAGTGAGAGAGACAAGAACAAGAGCACCGATCAGTCTTCGAACGGATCCAATCAGATGCAAAGGAATAGCAGCCCGATTTCCCCACTCGGTAAGAAGCTTTCAGATTTTCATTTAATGTCTATATAAGAGCTGACTGAGAAAGGCGATGGATACAGCGTGTAGTAGTTTTGCCTCTCGTCGAAGCCGTTTCTAATCATGGATAATTCCAGGTATTAAAGTTCATATATACTTATAGCATCTATGTCAGACAGACGGAGCGAATGGGATGAAAAAGCTTGATCCTCCTTCTGAAAATTACGTTCGAAACTATACAGTGAGAATCTAAAAATGGGATTAAGTTGCAATATTTCAACGTATATGAGATCTTCATTAGGACGTGGGGAAATGGCACTAACCCGACGAAGTTCTGGATGGCGATTAATTTAAAACACTCTTCTTCTATAGCGCGTAGTACAGATAAGGACTTATTATTATATTTAGTTGGGATCTTGCATATTTGTAAGGTTGTAAATATACTTACTATTTACGTATGTCATCTAGTCGCGGTAGTATATAGTGCTAATGAAAATGCATATGCATATAATTATTGTACGTGTGTAATCATGAGCATTCTGAATTTACACTGGTGGCTGCTGATATGCTTTGATTTCATTAAAGCTCATGACTGTGGAACCTATTATTCAACTTTTGATTTTAAGCTAACAGCACATCTTTTCTTCTGTCGAATGGATTCGACTGAGTTGGCTCTCATTGATTATGGCCTTTCATGTTTCCTCTAAACCTCTGCATTTTGCTGCAGCAATTAAGATCGAGTAATGACTCCTTCTGGGAACAAATATAATCTTTAGTCATTATTTTAAAGACACGTGTATACAATTTTGCCAATCTATTTCCTATTTTCAGTGACTGTGATTTGACGGGTTGAGCATTAGTCTTCGATGAAAAGACCATCAATTCTTAAAAACGGCATTCAGCATAAGAGCACTTTACGAGATTGTACATTATATTTTATGTGCCTGCTCTTATTATTTAAGGTATAAAAGAGTGCCTGCATGTTAATATTAATTGCAGTATGTGGTAATTAAAGTGGTGCTAATAAGTAGTTTGGTCTGTTGAAATAAATTTGAGTTTCGTTATTTTGGTCGGGGAATGGAGAAAGCACGTGTGGATCGTGCAGTAATAAATTTTCTTGAGGTGGTTGGGCAAGTGTTAAACATGGAAGCCGTGAGAAAGTTTCATAGCGTCACACTCGCTTCACACCTCATAATATAGTATACTATATAGTGTAACTTGTTGTTGAGCTGAGAAGTACAAAATGGAACGTCACCAACTTATAAAATATTCAGTGAACTCTTGAGTGCAGTACTGTTTACAAGCTGCTTTGCCCGCAAAATGCGTGTTAGATCCGCTCCTCGGTAATGTTTTTAAGCTGGTATCTCATCTCCTTCTTCTTCTTTCTGTTGCTGGTCTTCACTGAAAGATGCTCCTGTCGTGCGGCAGTATTTCTCTGTTGTAAACGTTTTTTCAGGTCATGACTTACCCGTTTGTGTGTATACTGCCGGGAGTTTCACACTAATTCATTCTGAAACAACACTCCGTGTTAACTTTTGCTTATATTTAGTATATATTTAGTATATACAGTTTTGTACCTTGAAGGATCTGCTCAGATAAAGAGAAAAAGCAAACCAATTTTAGCCGTTTGCACTTGTGTACAGTACGTCTCTAAATGTATATTCGTAGTATGTATGCTTGTTTGTGTGGATTATTCTGGTTCAAACTTAAAATGTGTCTAAATAACATACTCATTTGATATGTATTTCTTGGCAGCTTCTCTTTCTAGAAGAGTGATATGACACAAAAGTTGTGACAAGAAACTGGAATTCTATGAAAAGAATTCAAACTGAGGTTGGAAAAAATATGTCAAGAGGGAATCAAATGAAGCTTAAATATTTTTGACTTTTTTTCAAAACAAGCAATCCATCCTTCGCTTCGAAGTATACAGATACTCTTATCCTACGGGTATGTTTATACACGTATTTTGGTTTTAGGTCGGATAAAGAATGTAGGGGAAAAAGTGCAAGGGAAACTGTTGTATAGTCAGTTGTCTCTAAATGCGTAGAGGATTTGGTTAATTTAGGTTATGCAAAGTGACAGGAGGAAACGAAACACTTAAGGCAAATATTAGTGACTTGAAAATTTGAACTAAAACTGTATTTATTGCATACCATTTACTTAAACGAATATGTGTGTATAGTATGTAGCTATAGTGGGTTTAATACACTATAAGTAGGTATATGATAACCACGCTTTAGATACTGTGAAACAGTTATTTTATGTACCCGGACCCCGGAGATGCAAAACTGAGTAAGCGAGCAAGCCTGGCGTGCGTTATCCCCTAAAAGCAAAGTCTGATGAGAATTCATGTTTCATGTCAGCAACGTTGAAACTTGACTGTGGTTACGCCTATGACTGAAGCAAGTACTTAATTTCCCTGTTAACACAGCAACGGCGACGAGTTGGGCTGAAGCGTTGTAGATGGGGTACCAGTTAGTCTAATGGACGTTAAATTTGGTTGTATTTACTACTGTTATTTATGTTTGAAAGTCTATGTAGCCACTGAATCTACTGAATTCATTTGTTCCTATATTTGCTTATACGTCAAAATTTAACAGAAATTTATTCTAGTTTTATGAGATGACAATTTTCAAATATTATGAATGCTCTTTTCATTTACATTACTACTATACTACTACAGTTCAGTGTTCAGTCAGATAGTTATAAATGTTCGAAAAGTTATCTCACGATCAGATCTTTTTACCATATTACCTATATACTAGAAGTAGAATTAATCTGGATGAAACTTTCAACTTTAATATAATTCTTGGAACAGGCTTTATTAGGATTTCGCCAATATTATTTTTGTTCGGGAAATTAGAACTTTTTTTGTGCTCCGTCCTCCAGCAAAGCTACCCGTTATGAGATTGTGCCGAGAAAATGTAATTTGGTACGAATAGATTTTTAAGCCATTCGTATGTCCTCAGGTAATAATAGATAATGTCTCTGCTAGAGTCATTTGATGAGAATTTTGATTAGTTTTTGATAAGTTTTCCTGGAGGCTGATCACTATGGTTATATAGCATCCATGCTCTAGTAGCTCACCATGCTATCCTTATGATGACTGTTCTTTTTACTTCCACACACACGCGTATACTTATACAGTGATTGCACATTTAATGCCCGGGAGTTATTCCGCTTATGACAGTCTGATCAGCAAGTCTGAGAAAGAATATAACTAAACTACTACTACACATAACGATGTTAGCCCTTTCTTTTAGTGATTTTCCTTATAGCAGTGTGTCAACCGTTGTGGAAGTAATTCTCTTTCCATCCCGCTGATATAGTCAGTTGTCGAGGGAGAGAGAGATATTTTATGTATTAGATAAGATGCTTATTTTATCTGTCGTATCTATATAAACGCATCTCTGCATATGTGAGGGGAGGCATGCAAATGTCGAGTGAGGACGGAATAGTAGTGACGAGATTCTAAGTAATATGATGTTGTTCAAATCAGGAAATTCAGTCAATGCTATAGTTATCCAACGCTGTATGTTATGGAGGATTATTATAGGATTTTCACGACCCAAGCCATATATTTGGTCATGATTGCTTTTGTATGATTTTTAGTAGGCGGGTATATTTGTTTGTGATTAAGCCTTTTTTATTTCTTGTCATCATTCCGTCCTTTTTTTCTTTAATATTTGCGAAGTACATGTTATACATACAGTGGGGTACATATGTATTTACAAGTAAAATGTGGATTCATAATGATGTAAGTTTTAAATAAATATTTTATTTATTTATTTTTACAAGTACTTACATTCAATGTACTTATACTTTTAAAGCGGTAAGCATACAAGGTATTTATTTAGTATCACGTCGAGCAGGTTCAACTTTCCACCACGACACCTCTCCATATTTGTGTGTACTACACACGTTGATGGGTAACGGTATTTGAGGGTAGAAAGATTTTTGAAAGCAAATTGCATTATCAAACAGCATGCTTAATGTTTGCTAAAGTAGTAGTGTTCATATACTTATAAGTAAAGTAGAAAGGTCTAAGTACATAATGTGTGATTTCAGTCGGAGCGTACGTATGTATGCTAGAGGAACAGTAGGAAGAAGGAAGATTGCTTTCTCATCAATTTATTGTAACCTGCTGCTTTTGAACCCCTCCGTTGGAGATGCTATGTTATGGTAGTAGTTCCCATCTGTAGGTTTGTACTGCGTGTGCATCAAATCGCAGTTTAGTATATATTGCGTTCGTGTGTTTTGCACATCTTTGAAAAGAAGTAAATGTGATTTGAGCAGAAGCTATTCTCCTGTAGTTACTTCTCTTTCTTGTTGTTTTCTCATGATCTCACTCCCATTTTCTCTGTTGGAAAACCACGTAAGAAGCAAGCTCCCATGTTGTTTGTCCGCATTCAACATTTGACTTTGACTGTCGGGGAAGATCTTTGTTTTCGGTGTGTGGGAGCTTGAGCGCACCAGGTGCTGCAAGTAATTTAATGGAAGATTGAATAAGTTTAAGTAAGTCATGTCATTCCATCCATTCAATGCTGACTGTGTGGATTGTGTTGTTTTCGGGTTTCGTACATGTATTTACTACTAGCAAAAAAGATTACTTCCCTGTTAGCTCTCTTCTTTCCTGGTTCGATCTCCTTTTGTAACTATAGAATAAGACATGGATCCTCCATTTGTTGGCGTAATTTTCGGCCATAGCGGGGACGCTTTGTAGAGAAGGAAGTAATAGATTTAGACGTTGGATTTCAGATGAATTTATTGACTACACCCACACGTCGTTCTTTTTTTTCCTTTACCACTCAAGCCTTACCAATGGCTTATTCAAAAGCGCAAATAAAAGAGGAATTATATCGATTTTCAGCTTGCCGCGGAGCTTTTCCACCTTTATTGGCAGGATGTCTATAGTATTTCAGAATTACGAGGAAGCATAACAAATAGTAGGATGTATGTGTGGATTTTACACATTTGTGTTGCGAACTGATTGGGTGTTGGACAAGTATTGTTGAATTGTTTGCAATGTCTTTTTGGCCTCATGGCTGGTATCTTTTGGATACAATAGCTCTTGGTCTACGGTCTACTTACATACCTTGGTTGTGTCTATTTACCTTTGAATACTTGAGTCCGAATTATTAGATTTTGCTGGTTATTATATGATGCAGTACTTTATTTTGCCTCACGAACATTGACCTGTTGTGTAGCCTAGTTGTATACATAACGCTATTCACGAATGATGTACTTTTACGCAATATGTTATCAGCAAAGGCAAGGGTAAAGCACTCCGAAAATACTATAGCATTTGAGGTTAAAAAGGAAGGTTTAATATATGTTGCTTAATGTTATCCATAGGATTTATGTTACCGGAGTTTAAGATCTTATGTCTATAATCATATATCTACTATAGTATATGTGTTTTTCTGTATATGGTAACTCAAAATTAATTAGTTCACTATAACCTCGGTACTCCATCCTAGACGCACTTTATTTAAATAAGCTCTAGATTTACAAAGCCCAGTAGTATTTTCCCCTTTCTCCGATTGCATGTTGAATAGTTTTAGTTGCTCGTAAAACTATTGTTTATGCCCTTGCTATTAATGCCGGGAGTAGTTTATCAGTTTTTACCAAGTCTACTTTATACACACACTATAGGAAGGACACGTGCCTGAGTGCCAAGTTTTAATCCTTTGAAAAGACTCAAGGATTGAAGAAAGCTGTGAAATAGTTGAATAATTTAAAACTTTTAATCTTTTCATGGGCCTTGAATATTTATTGGCGGATTTTGATGAAGCAAAACGGATAAGAGTAAGAGTGTTAGTAGTGCATAGCATATATACTTATACTAATGCAAACTCGTGTTCTTCATTCTCATTGAAATTCAATTCAAATCCTTCGTCCAAGTGGTTTCCCATCGGTTTTACGTTAACCCGCATTGCCGTATTTATCCTAAATTTTGATTTATGTACTCATATTTGGATTTCAACCTGGCTGTTCCTGAGTAACTCTGAGGTCATTTGAGATTTCATTAAATACTGAAGGAGATTTTCTACGATGTACGAGGGAAGGAGTACTGTTATGCATACAGGTAGAGTTCGTATTTCTATAATTGATAGGAGATGTACTCGCTTACTTACATGAAGCCTTCATACACTTCTTAGTGTTACGACGTCATTTTAATTTCAGATTTTTAGAGCATGAATTAGTACCAGAGGATAGCTGTATAGATGTTGTGCTTTTATATGGAGCTGAATGAGAAAATAAAATAATATCTGTATAATCGTCAACTCAAATAGTACCTCTAGCTATAAACCCAAAACATGATGGTTATACATTTCCTGTAGTTCTTTTATTGTTTTTCATTTAATGAATTTTATTTTAAAATCTTAGATGGACGTTGATAGTTTTGTCATAATTTACACTTGACATCTGTATTATGCAATTTACATCTACACACCTACCTCTATATCCTTCTTATTTTAAGGTATTCTCTATTGTTTCGTATGATTAATTATACGCTGACTTATTCTTGCGATATCTTTTTCTATTGTGCCCAAATTTTCCCTTTGCGAGCACATGAAAGAATGTTAATGCACCTTGGCTTTCTCGCATTCATGAAATATAATTTAACCTGTTGTGTTTGGGACAGGATTTGGAACTGTGGATGTATACATATTTGAAGTTCCAGATGAGATTCATGTGTTGCGAAGATATATGAAAGGCAGTAATCTCTCTATTCTCTTCTCTCGCTCCGTCTCCCCCTCCCTTGCTTTTCTGATAAGCCTGGACCGGCAGAGATTAATCTAGTAAACTGTCTATATGTTTCATTCGTACAGTTGGAGTGCATAATTCTATTGTGACCACAAACTGGTGATGATTAAAGGTTTAAGTTAGTGAAATATAGTGAAACTTTTGTATATATTTTGACTTTGATGTGTAGGAGAATTTACGTCAAACTTCGAGTGTGATTATTTTTTTTACCTCAACCCACACTTTTAATGCATCGTTCTTGTTTAAAATTTGAGATTATTCTCCTCCTGTTTTCGTCAAAAATCTGTATATCTGCATTGCTCTTATTATTATTGCGGCGGGTGGCGCTTATAAAGTGTGGCACATCAGGAAGTTAATTGTGTGGTAAATCATACCGTTACATCAAGATTTATTCATGTAACCATTTTATTCATTCCGCAGAGATTCATGAGATGATTAGGTTGGTTTATGGACATTTGTCAGATCATTTTCAGTGATATATCCTGAAGTGAATGGAGGGGTAAGTGTATTCATAGATTTATTCCGAGGTACCATATTATTCTCCTGTTTCAGACCAGAGTTATAGAGTACTATGCTGACTACCCTGCTTTGCGAAATACTGGTCGTGAGGAAAGATACACTATGATGAGATGAGATGTGTCTATAACATTTCCTTCTAGAAAAATTAAGTTAAAACAAGAGTGACTTCCTATGTATGAATGCAGGTTTACGAGTTGTTTGTATAGAGATATTTGAAAAGATAGCTTGTGATCACTTGGAAACAATTACATTTTCATGTTTTTGGCAGTAGTTTTGAGGCTAAAGAGTAGATGCTAGGTGGGAGGTAATTGAATTCATGCAAGTAGAGCCGTTATCTGGAAAGTTATCTGCATTAAGGTAAGGTTTTGCATGTTTAAGTAGATGTGAGTAAGATGTATGTTAGTAGGTGTTTATTTCTTGATTACGCTGGATTAGTTTCTCATGTACTTTTTGCTGTGTTATAACCATAATCATGTCGATTCCAAATTCGAAGTTGTGGTGTTTGCAACTACTATGAGAAAGCTTATTGAACCGCCTTGAAAAGGTGTTTGGAATACTTTAGGGATGAATCCCTTGCTTTTGCTGCCCTTCTATTGCTCTTTAGTTACATCCTCACAGGTAAAGAATTCTAGCTTCTTGGTACTTGACACGATAGTGAGCCTTTGTGCTGTTGTTAATTTTCCGAGCAGGTGCAATGTTTGATTAGTACAGAGTAGAAGACATTGAGTGAAGACATTATTGTCATGCTTACCGGACGTAAAGTAGTATGAAATGAAATCCCTACATTTATAAGTACTTATATATTGACATTCACATGAGCTCTGCATCTGCATGCAGTTAGTTTCTCAAACGGTTGTGTTTATCTGGTTTGACTAGACGGATAATTGTATGTTGTCAAGGGTTTACTCTAATTTTCTTTATAATCTTCTTGTTGTTATTTGTTGATTGAGTGACTTACACTCTGCTGATAGTGGTCTATATATGGTTTCGTATTATCGTTTTTGGTTAGGATCTTGCGAGACATTCTTCATGGCATTCTTTGTTCTTGCTCTGCTCTGCTTGAGTTGCTTCCTTTATTGTTGATGTACACATTGTGATTGTGTGTGTACGTATTTCGGTCTCGGTGTTGTTATTACCAGAAGCGTGCCTTGGCATTCATTAAGAAAGTGTAAATGAATGGGGTCTCCTATTCTTACCATGTAAGCAGCTTTCTTTTGTTTTCTTTGTTGTGGTTGTACTACTATTACATTGCAAGTTCAAGATTGTATGTATCTATAAGTATAAAGATACATTAGATACTGTAATATGTCCACGGGCTGAGTCAAGACCGCAGTAGCTCTCTACAGAGGAGCTTGTTGCATGCTGTGAATGATACTAGACTACATTGATAAACCAGCACAATCTCTCTACTTCCAGTTAATTATAGGACAGCAAGGAGTTCACTATTAAGGGTTGAAACGATTAGATACATATGAATTTAGTTCTAAAGTTTAGTGTAAACATAAATTATTTTAGGTAGCCATACGATTTCCCTACGCAAACTATCTGAGCAACTTTTAGGCATGCAATTTTCCGGTTCCTACGTAGACCTCACTATGATGATAAACAAAGAATTTAGTACCCATGTATAGTTATATTTTATCGTGGGCTATGTGCTAAATGGATTTTGTTTTAGCCAGTAGTTGTTTCCTGCGTCTAGGTTTTCATGGATCATAGATTTTACTTTATGTTTTTAGATTACTTTTACTTTGTTGTGTAATATGCAGTGTACTGGTGCCAAGAAACTTTGGTTATCCAGCGGTTGGCAATTTCATATCTTTCAACTTATTTTCTGAAAGACTGGAGAACTTTTATTAATGACGCCGTGCATCTAGTATGGCATCATATTTACAAATAAATTGCGACTGTAAATAAATAAATTGTACTACTGTAGAGTTTGCGAGTCAGCGTGAGTGATAATTATCGTATTTCTTATACTCTGTACATTCTAGAATACTTAATGCCACTCGTATGTCACTTTTCACGTAATATCTTTCTGCGTAATAAGATAGAATTTATGTATGAATAGTAGTTTATCACTGACATGTATGTAGTTGTAAGTGTTGTAATTACATTTTTTGTTTGTCAAACTGACTGAGTGCTATTGCATGTTGTGTTTCATAGCTTAAAATGTTTTTTGTCAGTTCCTTGTAGCAACTTTTTGATTAAACATGTCTTCCCTAGTTGTGATCGTTCTCGAAAAATTATTAGAGTATGGCTTCTGTCCTACTTCCAGTTTGTACTTACTCAAAGAACATAGTGATTTACTCGGGTATAATATTATGTGGCTCTTCCTCTAATATTGTGTTGCGCGGGTTTGATTATTGGTGTGTAGTGTGTATGTAGACATTTGCAACAGAGCTTGTAAGTTGTTTACTTGTGTATATAGTATTAATGAGTGATGCTGTATCAACAGTGGTGATTAAATATGCCATGTTGGAACCCTGAAAGGCCGATTCAGGTGTAATTGAGCATGGTTGTCTGAACCACTGACATTCTTATGTCGGTAACTTTTTGACACTGAATTTTGAGTTCGAATCTAGGTGTTACCTTGTAACTTTGACAGTTCTTTGTATGCTGCATTATTATCTGCTGTGAACAGTTCGACTCATTCGTATATATGTTGTTTGATCTAATACAATGAAATGATCCCGCATGCACATGCAATGTTATTATGTTAAAAGGGGCGAATACAAAGTGAATACTTACTTCTTCTTGCTTGGAGATCTGACTGTGTTTGGATCATAAATTTATTGTACAGCAAGAGTGTTCAACCTTTGTTATAAAGTTGTTATTATGTCATGGGTACATAATTCAGGAGATCGTTCTATCTCAGGAGAAACACACAATAGCTCAACTCTGTACACATACACTTAAAACATATATAATTACTTACAGAAGTGATAGGAATGTAAGGGAGTTTAATTCTGTTTGATGTTCATCCTGTGTGAAAATAAATGAAACCCCATACTAGAGTGAGATAAAAAAAATATGTTAAAGCAAGTAGCGCTTTACTTATTGTACCTTAAGACTAGAAAATCACCTTGTGGTACCTCAGTTGTAAATCAGTCGTCGTACATTGAAGTTCTTTGATTCTCCCATATATATGATCCTTTAATTGGGTTCCCACTATACTAAGTGTTATTAGTGACTGAAATGTAAAATTGTGTCAGGTAGTGCGTGTGTGTGGTTGGTTCAGAAAAGTTTACATTTTACAAGAATGAAACGTTTTTATTTAGACTATTGTCTTTTTTTTTGAATCGTTGATCTCGGCCCTACTGGTGTCGTGAAGTGCAAGAGTCGGCAAAGTAATTATAACCTGGTGGATGAGTGTAAAAACATAAAGCAACTCAATGTTCCGTGCATGTAAACCGCATCGTAGCCGACAGTAAAAGAAGACAAAATTCAGCAAGATATTGAACTCTACCGATGAGTGGCTGATAATTGAAGGATATTGGAGAGTTTTGCGATATCTACTTAATATTGCACTAAAATTTAATTGTTGGAACGACGTTTATGCTGGCGGTGACCTTTTTTATATCAAAGGTTGAATGTCTTCGCCCTGTGGATATATAATTACATCTCTATACAGTACACATATCACACAGTCTTTAGATGTTGGCGACAAGTTCAATAATTGTTTCGATCACTTGATCTTATTTTCTTGTCCATTTCGTTCGTCTTCTTTGTAGTAATATCTTACAAAGAAATCGGACGATAGAACTATAGAAAACAGGTTGTGATGATGTGGGTATGTGTAAATACACGTATTACACAAGGAAAGAATAGTACTTGAGAGATTGTCAATGAGATTTCCAAGCCTTTTTGGGATTAGGAGACCAAATAAATTGGCAAATATTGCAGTTGGCTGTGCCTCTGCACAATTTGGTTTGCTCTCTCATCTCTTCTCCTTGTAAGACTGTCATTGTATAAATACATGTAGAGCTTATGGTAAAGAAAGACAATGATTTTGAAAAGAAGACAGGATTGACATTTTGAGATAATGTGTGTCTGGGCAACATATTCCAGTCACAGAAACTTATTGACTTACAGTGGGGGAAGTATAGCGGCCGTTTACTCACGCTTCTGTGCCTTCCCTCGTTTATTCTCTCCGTCTCTCTCTCTCTCTCACTCCCTTGTCCTTTAATTTTTTCGCTTTCGGATGGTCTTCTTTGGGAGCTTCTTTAGCTCTATCTACGACGTGTAGCAGTAAAAAAGAAATTTCTGGAGGGGTTTTTATGGTCAGTGATTCCCGTCGAGAAAGGATTTATTTGAAGAGTTTTCTCCACAAATTTATCGCATCGGATAGACTTGTGAATAGCGGGAATCGGATCTCATAAAAATTGTCAAGCAGTTTCTATTAGGACTTGAGCCAGCGATTTGAGTTTTAGTTTAGCCGTGTGGCGTATATGATAGCGGAGTAGATGAACGGAACAAGATGAATCGTAACGTAAGGTAGGCGTTCAAGATGTACGTAGAATCGATTCATGATATAGAGATACATATGCCGTCGGTCAATTTTTTATATTCTGGTTGCGGTTGAGCTACATAAATGGTTTTATACGACCATTAAGTACGAATATAGAGAAGTGAATTAAGTTATTAAAGGGAGAGCATGTAACAGCATAAAAGAACTACTACTGCATCTTACATGATGAACATCTTTCGCATCGTTCGTTGTTTCTATTTATGTTAGGGATAAATTAGTCATAGCGTTATGTGTGATTCCGCATTGACTCGGCAGTGTTTCCTTTTGGAAAAAATGTAGTAGATAGTGATAAGTTACATTTTTATTCTTGACCCCGATCATCAGCAAATTGAACGTTGATAAATACTATCATACTAGCAAGGCTGACTACAGGCTAAAACTGACAGCAGTAACATTATAGATTATTTTGTGGGGACGGGGTAGAATTATTATTAGTATATGTCTTGTAAACTCTGAAGAAGAAATTGAAAATGTTTGTTCAAGTTTCACAAGAACGACCAGAATAATTGTTTGTCTGCTATACTACACTACTACTACTGACAGTTGATTTGACGGAAAATCAGTTGGTTGGTGAACACAGTAATGTCATGTTAGTAGTGAACTCATTGAGCTGGATCATTCTCTGTGAAATTCTTCCATCAATAGTTTTTGTACGTTTTGTGTACTTATATAGTATTTCAGTGAGTGGAAAGGAAAGTGACGACAACTCTGTGACTTGCTAACAGACAAGCAGTCAAAGTGTAGCCTCTATTTCGCTACGGTTACGCATTTTGTACATCTGAAGCATTTCAGTTTCTTTTTTTTAGTCTTCAGTTTATTTGTCTTCAGACTTTTTAGAAACTAAAAGTTGTATTTTCTGTTGATAGGTTGGCTCTTTGTACTTACTTGATGTTATATATATTGACGGGACAATGGAAATTATTAACAGCACCCTTCATTGTTCCTCGTTGTAAAAAAGTAACTTAGTTTTTGTAGCATCTTATAATATAATTTCACTTGTAAGTTGATCTTTTGTTTGCACACTAGGTAATAGCCACAATTAGATTACAGGAATACAGTTGTTTGAGTCATAAAAGGGAAAATCCTATTTTGCCTTGTTTGTTAATAATAATGATTTTTTAACTGTTAGACATGTTTACTATCAATGCTGGCAATTCAAACACCTTAAAATGAAAGTGCTCCTCGGGAAGCGTAAAGCCAGTGTGTGTAGCTTTAAAGCCAATAATAGTAATAGAAATATTCTCTGTATAATTTATTGTATAAGATTTTAGATGTATTTTAAAGCTTATCCGAAAACAGAAGTCATGAAATTACTTTATTTGAAACCGTATTTGTCTATTTGTATAAAGTAATTTCGCAATTCAATTTTGAGTAGTTTTTCTTGTCATTGTAATTATTTTTTAATTCAGGATTACATCACTCCCTTTTACAATTAGATGCTACTTTTGCCAAAAGTTGTCTGGTTGTACTGTTAGGTCATTTAAGTACAGGGATATCAGGTGGATTTTGTTCTAATAAATTGCTTATTTACTGTAACATTATTGGATTTCCAATCCTTGGTAGGTGCAAATGGTCACAATCAAAGTGTTTTCGCACCATGTATGGCTATAAATAATGTACTTGATTCTATTATCCGTAGGCGTGTTTTTGCCATGAAGGAGATTCAATTAAATGGAGTTCGGCTTATTGTGACTGTCATGCTTACGGTTGAACAATTTGGAAGCGAGAGTGACTTCGTGTATTGAATCGTGAATTTATTCTTCGTGCTGTTGGAACGCTATGAAGTTGCATGAATTTCCCATATTTATTTCTTTACATTTGATTGCTTTTCTACATAATTTTATCTCACATATATACCAGTCCCATCCTACAGAATAGAGTAGATGCGGAAGCTATAACTAACTGCCTTTTGGGTTGAAGATGACACGATAGAAACTTATACTTGAAATTATACCCATAATATCTACAAATGTTCATCACGTGCAGCAGCATTTTCCATAGCGAGAAAAGTATTGTTAGTCATTAAAGGAATAAGTTTCTGTCCCATCTGAATAAACAGCGCTTGTGTTTGCAGTGGTACAATGATTTCGGTGTAATTATTTTGTCTCGATTATTCTTCTCTCTGTTAGTTGTTCTCGTTTTATTCGTCTGGATTTAATCTGAGAACTCCTGTATCTGCTGCTATAAAACAGTTTGCAGACCCGATTGCTTGTCGATGTTCACTGAAACGAGACGGGGAGTGCATGTATGTATGAACATTTGTACCTAATGTGCGTACGTAGTTGTTTAGTTGATTTTAGTGTTTACTCCCATGCGTACCTGCTACAATCGAGCCCGTTGTTAGTTGATATTACGCGTTTTCTAATCTGTTGACCCTTCTTGCGTAGTTGATTTTAAAATAGGAAAGTTACTTTGGGACCACGATGTGGGATTGTGGTTTGCTGTTGTTGGCAGTGCTTGTATGACTGCCGTTTATTGTTTTTAGAAGTGACTCCTGCATTTTGTTTATTTTATGTAATGAAAGGTCGGCTGCTAGAAGCTTCCGAAGGATTTTCCCCATCAGGGAGCATGTGCTTAAGATAGAAAATATTTAAATAGAACCAATCCATCTGAGAAATCGTAGTCTCCGAAAGGCGATGTGTCTAATGGTGGTGGCACTGGCACTGAATGTATTAGCTTAGTAGTAGTAGTAAGGAGTGAAAAATTTAGGAAGGCACTTTTACTTTTTTTGTGATAGCGTGCATCGCATTTATTACTAAATTGATTGTGTAGCAGAGTGTTGTTAAGGTGGTGTGTTTGTGTGCAGCGATAACCGAATGTTCAAACCGTCGGGTTTTGAGGTTGAAAACAGGCCAGCAGCAGTACTTATAGATATCTGGATATATCTTTGTATAGTGTAGCAGCACGAGGCAAAAGATTTGGAGGAGGTATAAATAGGTGACGGGTCTTGATTTTGAAGAAAGTAAGCTGTGCATGTCGTGGAGTATCATATGTGTCTTGATTGAGCTTCCTGTTATGTAAACACAAGCACTATGTTGCTGCCTCGATAAGCATAGTAATGTCCTTAATGTATACCTGCTGTAAATTTTGAGCATTTTAGCTTTTTTGTTGTTGTGGGAAAGAGAATGAGAATCCCATACTCCTCCACATCATATATTTATGCTGGTTACTTGTATGTAAGTTTTATATATTATGCGAGTTCTCATAATAGGTTACTTTACGTACATGTAGAAGCTTCTACTGAACTCCATTGTATGTAAACAGTGTTCGGATGAGTTTCAGTATTCAACTCAATAGTTATCTTGCTGCAGCACATATGTTTTCTGTATACGTGTGTGCATAATGTAACTAACGTCAAGTGTTTGGTTACCTTCCTGTATCTAAAATAAATCTAGCTTGCATGTTCAGTCAGTCTGAGTGAGTGAGACCCATGTGCATGAGGCTGTCTGTTCAGTTTATGTGCACTACTTGAAACCCAACTCTCTGGAGTAGGTTTATAGAATGATGGTTTGGATTCGAGTGTTACGTGCTTGATGTGACGCGATGTTATGTACACTCGATTTTCAATTCACAGTCGTGTGAGTGACTTTCGAGAGTGCTGAAGGTTTTTGTTTTTACCATGTGCCTTTGTAATGAAGGGAATCTTATTGAAGTGGGAGATTTTTTCCGAACTTTCTATGTGGACAGAAAGGACTACAGAAGCATTGTTATTTCTACGTTGAGTTGTATTGCAGTGTTGTCGTCGGAATAGGCTTATTGTTTATAAAATATTAATATTGTTATACCAAATATTTTTGGGTGGGAGCAACTTTCTGGTAATGAAATTAATACTATACCAGAATCACAGGTTTTTGGATTGGATAATTCCTTGTCAGAAACGTTATGTTGTTTGTATTTTTATAGGTAAATATCGAAGGATAGATAGATACTTAGGGATACGGTGCGTACGTCCTGAATTTGGTGCTGAGGCATGTACAGAAACACCGATAAAGCGTTGTGAACAGCTGGTTGTGTATGTATCTGGTCACTTGTAACTTATTTGTTGTAAGTCAGGTCCAGACTGTCATTCTCTACATCTTGTTGTTTGTGTTTCATCCGTTTACCTTGCAAATCGGTGTATCCCATTAGTGCGTATGTAGAATGTTAGTAAATTTACGAGGATAATTGGTGTTTTATCTTACCGTGAAGTGGAAATAATGAGTGTTTTGCCATTTTAAAATTTAGGTCGGATGTTATGTGGGCTGTAGTTTATGTGTGTAAAAGTACGAAGTTGCATGAAAAACTGTTGTTTTATCATTGTGGCATTGTCGAAAATGTTAAAATTATCTGATGAAATGTTCCTTTGAGCCACACTTGATGCACTTTATTTGCCTAGCTAGTTAGTCATGGGTCGCAAGTAGCACTGAAATTATTGTGGATAATGTATAGTATTCTGTTTGGTGCACACACACTCTTTGGTGTGTTTGATGTTCGTGTAATATTTTTTAATCATATAAGTATACTTATATTTCCATGTTGACGCAAACATTAAAATCAACTTAGCCATTATTTTCGCGGGTGTTAACTAATGTTGGGTTAGATAATAGTATGCAAATGAGTTATTTGAATAAACTCCCTGACCACAAAAGACGAAATCAACGCACTGTTAGTCAGCTAGTACATTCAGCATACTTTATCCACATGAGTAATGTGCATCGATGAGATAACCCTGTGCAAATTGAAAAATTTTGTCTTATTTTAATTAAATCTAGTAGAATGCACTAGGGTTCAAATGCCACTATGTCTAGTTTATATATATCTACTACTTAATCTACTACAAAGCACCTTAAACGGTAATATGTTATGTGTGGAATGGGAATTAAAGGTGACTCATGTTTGCCGATGGTTTGTGAAACTCGTCTAGTGCCTAACCGCTATTGAAACTTCGAAAAGAGAAATTCGCTATATATATTTAGGTACTACAAGCTGTTAGCAGTATTGACTTTTATAGAGCCTTTTGTTGTCAAAATTGAGTGTTTGTTGGAAGAACTCTAAATTGGCACAGGGATGAAACTGAAGCACATACACATGCACACACATTTGTGTGTGCATTCACGACGGGAGTAATGAACAGAGCGCGGAGTCGATCGAGTGCGGTTTAGGTTTACACTTTCTGTCAGAATTCTGTTTCGAATCGAAGTTTCCCATAATGTTCCAAGGTGGATGAGCAATGTGGAATTGGATTGGAATTAGTCATCAGCAACGGCGACGTCAACAGAAAGTTGAATTTGTCCCTGAGTTTGGCTGAACGTGTGAATTCTGTATAAGTATAAGTGTGTATACTAAATTCATGACCTGTATGGTTATAAAACCATATTTCGTTGTAAATTGGGTGTTGATATTTCTTTTTCATTATAATTTACTCACTTCTACCCACTTGTGTGCTAGTAGTAGTGAGTAAATTTATTTATACTTCTGTGCTGCTGGAAACAAAAATTCAGGTTAGTTTTGGATTTAACGCCAGAGAGTCTAGTCTCTCATCCGTCTTTCAATGCTTTCTACCGTGTATAATGGAGGTGTATTTCCTGTGTAGAGTTGAGATTAAGGAGAAAGAAAAAAGTTGAGTGCGGTAAAGTACCTGGATTCGTTAAGCTGTGTTGTAGAGTAACGTAGATGTTTAATAAAAGAAGTGGACGAAACAGAGAGAGAGAGAGGTAGAGAGAGAAGTATAATATGTAAAACCCGACTATATGTTTACAAAATAGATTGTGCGAGCTGTTATCTCCATTGGTTTGTGTTATCGAGGTCCGTAATCTTCCCTCCTTGTAAGCTTTTAAACGCTTATATACTTATATCTATTTGAGTGAATGTGTATCTATTATGCAGGTATTGAGTCCAGTGACAAGAAACAGTATATATACTTTTAAATACATATAAACCTAGTCATGTCGTCGTCTTTGGCTCATGCAAGTTTGGACACGAGCTCAACCAGCATTAGTTTCAACTGTGCTGGCGGTGGTGATAGTGATGATGTGCAGAGAACACCAAAAACAACTAGTCTAAGTAGTGGCAACGGCAAGTGCACTGTTCGTGAAGTCAAGAAACGTTCGAAAAATTCCAAGAGTAGAACCTTACCAGGTAGACTGAAGCTGTTACAGAAACGGAAGAGTATCACTCCACCACCGAATCCGAATCTCAGTATTTTTAAATTAAATAGTGGTCACCATTGGTGCTTGGACATGGATGCGTATGGAATATACATGGATCAACATTATTCCCCTCACCATCTCCGTGAACCTAATTCTACGAATTGTGCTACGAGTGGGAATTTCAGTAGTATAGAAAGACAGTATCGTTCGAAAAGTTTGACTCGGGCGGATGCAGAAAAAGTGGCTGCTCAGCGGAAGCGGAGTACTGCCAGCAGTAATAGTAATCACAGTAATTCCAACGATATGAATCGGAGTCGTAGTAGGAGTCGATCTCGCTTGAGTAACTCTGTGTTCTCAGTCTCACAATGCTTTGGGTTGGGCTCCTCACCGCCCGTCCTCAGTCTTTCCAGTAATAATGATCATTGCGAGGATGATCTGTCAGATTGCTATTGTACAAGCTCAGCCCTGGGTGACACTTCGGCTACGTCGATGGGAAGAATTAGTAGGAGGAAAATTCGGAGTCGGAAATCTAATTCTAATTGTAATCTCCTTCGTGTGGATAACAGTTCACCACCCTATCTAGTAGACAGGGATTGTCGCAATGATTCGTCGTCTTTTGAATTTCTCGACGATGATGACGATGACGATGAGAATCATTATTATCCTTCAGGTGGGTCTTTTTTTGGGTAAAGAAGTTGTGACTAAACAAAATTATTATTTTAAAAAAATTGTAACGGTTCACGTATGTACTTATATGCAGTTGTCATGATGTTTTAAGCGTTGAAAATTGAATATGTCACCACACTACGAGGCATTTCTCAAGCATAAATTTTGCTCCTAATTATACTTGCCAATTGCGGTGTCAGTTATTTAGTATTTATTTATGATTAACATGTATGGAAACTCTAAAAATAGAATAATAAGTAAGATTTAGGATAATTTATTAGCTGTTCAGAATCTATAAAATGTTTTATTATTACTGTATTACTACATTTCCACTCATCGTGATTCAGGGTCTGCAGGATGGCGTAACAAGTTTTTTAATTCACCTTCAGAGTTATCGCTATATAATAATTAGTAGCAAATAGATTGTATTATTGTCACTTGTCACACTTCATGTGAATGGAGCATAATATTTTGTAAACAATGTTGAAACTTGGCAATCTTTACTTTGCATCCTGCTTATTGAATTGCCTGGAGATCACACTCACATAGGTCTGCATGCAATAATAAAACAAGTAAACTTCAGTATATAGCAATGATCCTTGATATTTCAAGTAATTTTGAATGTGTCATTCTTCTACACGCCTGTTGAATTCTGAAGGGCACTTGAAGTAGGAATCAATAGATTAACGACAAACTTAAAAGAAACAGTTTATATATACTTACTTACTTCTCCTGTGAACGTCACGGGGGATTTTTAGAATCCTCGTAGCGTATATAAATTATAAACAATGATCCAATAATTATTATTTCCTCGTGGATATGCATGCATGATGCATTTTGTCAGTAACCTAGATATGTCGGATTGAAAATAGTAGTAACCATGTTACGTACAAAGCGGTGCCCTGGTATAGATCCAGCTGCGCCTCAAATGTGCTTTACGTCAAAGTATTTTTTGTTAAAAGTTTTTGTCTGGGGTAATTATTATTACATACTACACTTGTAGTTTATTTTTATTATGTGTATAGTAATAATATTCACTTTTAAACATTTCCTTTACATAGTCAACTTGCACTTCGTATGTATTACAGCATGTTTGTATTATCCATATACTTATACTTATAAGTGTGAATGATTTGAAGTGTTTATGGTTTATGTTTCAATCTATAATATTATGTGTGGGTGCAATAAAGCGGGTGCTAATATCTCATTCCTCTATCACTTGAATAACTCTTGGAATTACATAACATACCAAGGACTTGTTGCCACTCTTTCATGTTTAGAAGGTCAATTTATTGGAGTATGAACTGTGCAAGGGTGGGAATTGTGTTATGAGCAATGCTGACTTACGTTACGTGGAAATGTCGCAAAAAAGAAGAAGCACTCCCATGAATAGAAACGGTCTGAGGCTCAATAATATACGCTTGTATTCCACGTACTTATACTATTATGCGTCAAGGGAATTTAATTCTATTTTTTACTGCTCCCATACTCTATAGTATAAATGCATGGAGCGCGATGATTAATGTAAAAAATTCATGTGAAAATGAATTACAATTAGCCAATAATAATACGTATATTTGGGTCCTTATTTTTCTTTTTACATGTGATTATTACAGATACGAGCTATGACAAAGCCTGTGGAAGCGAACGACGAAGTTCAGCTCCTCTCACACCCCTTCTAGGTGGTCGGGAAACTCCGTCTCGTTTTGCGGTAAGTTTTTTCCCTATTTTTCCTGCCTTTGTCTTTAATTTCGAGTGCACGTTTTTCTATACCAATTGATTGTATGTTAGTACCATTGCTAATATCGACATTGAAGTTGTTTTTTTTACCTCCAGTAGTAACCTTCTCTGTTTCCGATTAGAAACTTCCCAGTTTGAAATATACTTACTTATTTTTTTTGAAATTTTAAAATGAAACAGTCAAAGTCTCAAACTCCCAACTACTTGTACATTTACAGCACGTTGACATTTATATTCCCATCGTCGTCAGTGACGTTTTAATTTGTTTTGGCATCGACAGAAACGCGTGTGATATCGAAAACAAATGCTGTTCCATGAATTTGAGTATTTACAAACAGTAGAGAGAGGTTATTTTTGGAATGAGTTAAATTGGGCCTGCAAAAGTGTGTGCTACCCTGTGAGGTTAACGATCGAATTTAATCATTATGGTCTGGAAAAAGTCAGGATAAGATAAGGCCCCCCAAATTGAACGTGATTAATTCCTCTGATATCTATCTCTCTGTCACTGCGAGTCGTTTTAGTATGACCTTAACTCTAGCAAATCCATGGAAAAAAGCAGGAGTGTAGTATAGTATACAAGTACATCGAGTTGCTGTATAAACAGTATCATAATAATCAGTATAAGTAGCAGTAGCAGGTACAACAAAACAGAAGCGGAAGGCCAAAACGATCTATATACCAAGTATTGGATATGGATATAAAATAGGTAGAATAAAGAATACAGAAATGTGCTCTGATTGTTCAGAAGCAAAGCAAATATATGGAGGTTTTTAGGTGTTCCTTTGTTGCATACGGTTAAAGTGAATGAGTCATCCACCTCCTGCAGGGAAGGGAAAGAAAACCCGGAAGACTGTCATCCCCTCTTCAAGTGCTTTACTTTTCTGTAGTAGTTTTGTTTACCTTTTCACGATTCCAGGCCGCATATTGTGATAGATTATATACCAAGTGTACGCTATACCTATTGTTGGTGAATGGGATATTGCTCCATTTTCCGTATCATGAGGAGATGTACGATGTGTAACCACAAAGTGTGTAGAATTTCCATATATCTCTATTACTATAATTTATTACATATATGCTAAAAATCAAACAAATGCGAATAATATTATCTACTGGAGAATAATAATATTGGGCTACCTGTATTTTTTACGCATAATTAATATTATGGAATCCAATGAATGTCACTCACTCGAGAAAACTAAATTTTTTTATTGAAAAATTTGGTATACTTACGATTAGATACATATTTGTAAACGATCTTCTATAGAAGACATCATGTGCTAATACTTATACTTATATATGAGTAACTTTTTGAGGTTTCGGAATACAAAATGCCGCTGTATGTTTTATTTCGACGAAATTGAACTGGAAGTAGTCAAGAGATGTATTTGAAGCAATTTTGGTGATTAGATGCCCGGAAAAAATTTCCATGCATTTATACGGGCATTGCCGGGTATTAGCACCGATTTGTGATTTACTCCGGAACCACTCGACCGAATTTCAAGATGTTGGGCTTGTTTTACAGCAAATGCAAGTAAATTTACCTGTTTTTTTTATTTTGTGAAATTTCGGTCATCTTCACGATATAAGTGGGGTGTCTTCAATACGGACCCCCTGGAGCCTGAAAACCATCTAAAGGGGTCCTCATTGAAGGCACCCCACTTATATCGTGAAGATAACAGCGGCATTTTGTATTCCGAAACCTCAAAAAGTTACTCTATAGCGATTAAAAAATCGGGTCTATAGAATGAATCAAACAAAGATTTTTAAGCTACAAAATTTTGGTTGAAATATTTCAACCAAAGCAATTTTATCCAAAGCCGATTCAGCCAATATTTTATAGGCAAACGTTTTTTCAGCCAAGAATGTTTTGGGACAAAAATTTAATTCAAACTTTATTCCGCCAGAATACAACTAGCCCAAGCAAGTTTTCAGCCGTAATGATTTCTTTGCAAAAAATGCAGCCACTCAGTTTAAATGTCGTCAATAATGTGTAATGGATTGTCGACTTGAGCTTTATTACATAGGCAACACCTACCAAAACTAAAAAATCAATGAAATCAAATTTAAACAAATTTGAGCTTTCTTTGATTTGATGTTTTTCGATTTTATACTATCTTCCGATTAAAAAGTAAAATATCGTAAACATTAAATTAACGCTCCATATAAAAATTTTATATTACAGAATATATTTTATATTCTATTTAAATTTTCTAACAAGAAATGTAATGACTGGTACTCACCCCGAAACGGAATTTCGGTAGCAATTAAAAATTAACTGGTCTTTTTCTTTATTGGTGTAATTCATTGCTACCAATTTTGCAGCATGTGAACTTTGCAGTGATTGCCTAATAACGATTATAGTCGTTACTTTGAACGAAAGGCTTCAACTGATACAATAAAGCTAAAAAGTATCTCTTGCTCGATTACAACTTGCTTTTCGGCGTTTGTAGTGTATTGAAATTAAAATTAAATTGCAAAAGGACTACTGGTATATTAATTAAGTGAAGTTAGCTTTTCCTCCTGTATGTGCAACGTCCCAATTAATCACATGCTAATTTCGTAACTCGCCATCATTCGAAACAAACCAGGCGTGGGTATTGTGAAAAATTTAATTCTGAATACGGGCATATTTTTGGTTTTTAGTCGATCTACGGGTAGCGACGGTATTACAAATTTTTAAGTTACCAAACATTACCGTATTCCTGTTTAACTGCTTTTTTTCAATAGATTTTGGGTTAATTAATGATTATATCTTGTGTTATAATATTCTTGACGGATTTACGTTTTTATCCTGAAGTACCAAGACAATTTTCAATAACAATGTTGATTTCAATTTCTAGCCATGATGAATATGTATATGTAAAAATGATTTGCGCATACGTAAAAACCCCAAACATGGCCGGGCCTCTAAAGGTGGCCGGGCCCCTAAAGATGGCCTGGGTTTCACCCAGTATACGTAGAGATAGCCGGCCTCTAAAGATAGCCGGGACCCCAAAGATGGCCCGGTATTTTATACAATGGT